>JALPQI010004705.1:0-62243 GCA_025490895.1 Thaumatotibia leucotreta
ATAACTTGCATAATCGTATTACCCAAGAAGCAAATACACAGTCAACATCAGATAAAAAATTGACTATTACGTTTAAATGACAAGTGTTATATACTAAACTTAGGGTCTCCCTAAATCAATTGACGCGGAATCGGCTTAAGTCGGGCGAAAAATTCTTTATGTCGACGGCGTAAAGACCTGTAGGCTTAGCACATGATTGGTGCTACAGTATGTCGCCGCGAGATAGAATACCCGCCCCTTTTTTATGCAAATTGTTAGTAAAAGATGGAACATCAATCTTGCGGCGACATATTGACGTTAGACATGAGCGCCGCGCCGGCGCGCCGCCGCCGCCGGTAAAAAACTTCGCGCCGCCGCCGCCGACGCCGCCACCGGCGTGGAATCGGCGTGACCTTGATGAGGCATCAAAATATTATGCTTCTTTTAATACTGAGGATTAAAAGTTTTTAAATAGCTAAAATCGTTGTAAATATCACATTTCGAAAAGGTTTGACAAATATTATGGCTGTACCTGAATATTATGGTTGTAGTCGAGTGTCGACTACAAAGATACGTATACGCCTGGAAGTCACAAAATTAAGTATCCATTTAAGTTAGTAGCCATGTTTGGTTTTCTTGTTCTCGGTTGTACTCCGTCCGTATACTAGTATTAGTAAATATTCAAACCAATAGATATACTCTTAATGTTTCTTCTTGACGACGGAAACCACAGAGAACGTTAACCAAAACCTTCAAGATGTGGTTCGCATCCTCGGGGTGGAAGTGGAAGGTACGAGATTTTGTGAAATGCAGCGCAAGGGCAGAAATTCAAAGTTTTCAGGGGAGACCTTAGGACAGTTAGGGCTAATGTAGTAACGACGTGAAAACCCACCAGTCTCTTGGTCAGGGAAACAGACTCTAAACCGAGAGATCAGTAAGCACGTACGACACGATCCCCGGTGCTCCAATACTCTTTCGACTGAAAGAGCGATCGCCAGAACCGGGGGTGAAAATTGTTCGTACAATCTTTAGGAAGAAGCCACTTCATGAAGTTGACACCAGCTCGTGAAGAAGTCATTACTTCAAATTCGGCAGTCCTTTCCGAAGTGGGAGACGTCTATGGCCGATTATACACTTAGCATGCATCTCGACCTGATCTTGAAAATGAGGATTCTAGACCCACTTAGATACACCACTACACTGAAGACCTGCTAGAAGTCAGTATCGGCGAAACCGATATCGATCTTGAGTAGCTTAAAAACGGAAAAGCCCCTGGATAGGATGGCGTTACAACAGCGTTGTTAAAAGCAGGAAGTAAGCCCGTACTGAGGGAGCTTCAAAAGCTTTTTAACGCTGTCCTATTTGAAGGGAGAAATCCGGAGGCATGGAGTACAAGTGTGGTCGTCCTGTTCTTCAAAAACGGTGACAAAACCCTGATGAAGAACTATCGACCCATTTTTATTCCAAGCCATGTCTATAAGCTGTTCCCAAGACTGTCACAAACCAGCTTGCGCGGAGACTCGACGAATTCCAACCTGGAGGTTAGATTTCGAAGCGGATAAGGCACCATAGACCACATTCATTTTATTTATTTTATTTTTATTCCAATAAGTTCACAGCATAACAGTAAAAACCAAGTCACTGCGAACAAAAAAATGACATGTCAAATAATATTTAAAAACTACTTAAATTTGGGCGACAACGTAACGACGTGGCTCCGTTGCGTCGTCTGATCTGACGTAGAATTCGGCAGATTGCCCCGGAACTGCCGAAACACGACGTTCTTCGGCCAGAAGTCGGCACTCGCGATGGTATCCTGCAGCGGGCGTGGCACGCGCACCACAGCTGCTGCACCCTCAGCAAAAAGCCAGTCTTCCGGCGGACATACTCTACAACATCATCGGGTACGGCGGAGTAATGCAGGCGCGACACATAGAGCGCCTTACTCGGTGTTGCGACCCGTAAGCCAGAATTAACTGGCTCGGCGGAGCCACATAGAGTTTTCCGAGGCGCCCTGCGCGCCTTGCTCTTGTGTGAATGACTCCTTATCCACACTGGTGCGGTTGCACTTTTCCTTAATCGCAACCCTCAATTTCTCAAATGCAATGGAGGACATGTTTAAGCCACTGACCTAGAAAGGACGTGGCATCAACATTAATGGCAAGTACAAGAGGTAGATTTGTATAGCTCGGGCAAACAGTTGCAGATGGGAGGAAACAACTTCGAGGATGAGGTGAATAGAAGAATTTAGCTAGATTGGGCAGCATTTGGAAAGCTACGTCGAGTCTTTACATTGTCGATCCCAGTGTCTGAAGACAAAAGTCTTCAATCAGTGCGCCCTACCCGTCATGACGTACGGAGCTGAAACGTGGACACTGATGGTACGGCTGGTCCACAAGTTCAAGGTCGCTCAGCGAGCTTCGGAAAGGGCTATGCTCGGCTTCGGCAGAGAACCAAAGTGATAAGGCATAGCCCACTGTATTAGCAAGCTGAAGTGGGAGGTGAGAGTGGGCTGGCCATATTTGCTGTAGAACCAACAACCGTTGGGGTAAACGAGTTCTTGAGTGGAGACTGCGTTTCGGCAAGCGTAGT
This sequence comes from Thaumatotibia leucotreta, assembly GCA_025490895.1. Lineage (NCBI taxonomy): Eukaryota > Metazoa > Arthropoda > Insecta > Lepidoptera > Tortricidae > Thaumatotibia > Thaumatotibia leucotreta. Next base: position 2,572 of record JALPQI010004705.1, read on the forward strand.
ATCGTCCTATACTCAGGCAAGGTGGAGCGACGTTTTGCGCAGGATGGCTGGCAGGTGCTGGATGCAAGTTGCCGAAGATCGAAGACGGTGGCGTGGAATTGGGGAGGCCTATGTCCAGCAGTGGACTGCGATAGGCTGATGATGATGTATTGTTAAGTGTCAATTATTTGTCGATAGTTAAAGAGCATTTGATTCAATCCCTCTGTCATTTTGAGTTTTGCTATGCAAAATTTCGGTCCTGCTATGAACTCTATGAACAACTGTTTTCAAGGCCACGCCGCCGATTCGCCGCCGCCGCCGATCAATTTTGACCGGCGCGCCGCCGCCGGCTATTTGGCCATCGGCGCTCATGTCTAATTGACGTACCAATCATGTGCTAAGCATACTGGGCACGACATTGGTTGAAGGCGATCAGCGGCGAGCGAATCCATATGTTGAAGCGAGATGCCGATATGGGAACTCCCTCTCGCACGTATGGTTTTCCGCTAAGCCGGTTGTCTTAGACCAATGCCGTGGCCAGGCCTTAACCTCGTAAGGCCCAATGTACATTACAATGTACACTCCACTTCAATGAAATTTAAACCTTTCATAAACTTAATAAAGTCGCATTTCCTTTGTTTGGTTGAATTCACAAACAAACGAAGTTCACCACTATTCCTTACAACTCAAGGTTCAAACTAAGATTTAAAGAAAATAGTATGGTGGGCCTTACGAGATTAAGAGCGAAAAAGACGTCGGTCGTCATGTATCGGCACAGCCGACGCGACTTCGGATGTTTCGCTCTAATGCCGTCGATATATAGCTTTTTTCGGCCGTCGGTCAATTCCACGTCGATTGATTTGGGGACACCCTTAGTCGTGACTATCGAGTGTTTCGATAAATCTAAACACTTTGACCGCTTTCGTATATCTGATGGTGATTGTATTAAATCAAACATACAGTTAGAGTTAGAAATTCATGCAAACAAACACAAAATTAAAAATCGTGCAAAAAGTAATACCAGCATTGACTATGATTACTATGAAAGAGAAACGATACAATAGAAATACATTGCCACAACACAGTAGAAACAATAATAGGCTAGCCTTACTTACAAGCAAAATAGCTCTACAGAGATAGAGTAGAATGAAATTTATCTAATTCTAATTTATATTAATGAATACAACAACAAGACACAGAAGTGTGTCAGAATTTACACTCAATTCAGAATAAATAAAATATCTCTACGTTTTACGAACATTATCATGGATATCTGTTATATATCTTCTCTTCCAATTTACATATAAGTACAGTCGACGTCAAAAATATTATTACTGTTCAAGTGCCAATAATAGATTTACTCGACCTTACGAGTAATGTCAAGGCAATAAAGTCGTGTAAATATATTTTTGGCACCTAAACCGTTATAATATCTTTGACGTTGACTGTACTTACATTAGACTTACATAGCCTTAAATCAATACTCTTGAATCCTTTTTTCTTTTCATTTCATAGGAAATTTGATAAAGAATAAATTATTGTTTAATTAGATACCTATGTCGTAAGCATGTTCACAATTTGAATCGCTCGTAGAAGTTATCGAGGTTTATTGATTATAAGAAATATCGTCATTTATTTTGCACTAAGTGAACTGGCTATTAACACTTTGAACGCCAAGAACCACTAAAATGGTCGTGTTGTCATGCCTACCACGCCAACAGCCACTAAAGTGGTCATCGAGTATGCTGTCAAAGTAAATGTTTTGCTGACAGGTAACTTTTATTTCCGTTGTTCATTAGTAGAGATATACTTAGAGATATTGGCGTGTATGTCAAATTTCAATGCGAGGGAGAAATACAATGATTTTTTACAAATTTTTAAGTTTAGTGTTTGTTAAATAAGATAGCATTATTCAAAGGAGCTTGCTAGTTTTAAAATAGTCCAAATTCAACTGGAGATCAATCCCTTCGCTAGTTAGCCACCGATATAAAAACATATTTATAATTTACTCAACTTCACGTTTCATTGTATCCGTTCACAATGGATAGTTACATCAACAATGTTCTAATGTAGATACTGACTACATTTTGAAAACAATAACCGTCACCAATATCCTTATATGCCTTTAATACGTTAGCTAAGGTCGATAATTGCATTTAATATAGTTGACTTACGACATTATGCTTCTACGCTCGATTCATGTGAACATGCCAATGCAGGCAATGCATATCCTATGTTTACAATAATAATCCGAGACTAAATGAAGGGTCCACGTAAAGAACATGTTTAGTCAATTCAAATTACAGAAGGAAAAACCACCTTACTTTTAACAGAATAAGGTGTGAATTTGCCCTAATTTTTTTAGGGTTTGGACATGTTTTTTCCGTGGACCTTTCAAATACTAAACTGAACTCTATTCTGATACTTGACATGCAACGAGGAAATTGAAGAGAAGATATATTGATATATACTAGTCTACGTCCCATAGATGCGTTATGTTTGTCAGTCCTAATGTCGTAATTAGTCTTGTAATTATCTTTTGTATTTGTTGCTAAGTCTTGGATGTTTTTTATGAAATCGTTAAGAACATTAATAATGTAAACAAAAGTGTAATTTGCGACAAATCACTTACAATTAAGCCAAGAAGGTTTCAGTAAGTGACAAACATATGTACCCTAGACCAAAGTTTTATATTTTGAATAAAAAAAAAAAAAATCGATAGATTATTCCAAGCAATACTGACATAGTACTAGTCTTTGAGTACACTAATACTGTAATTAATTTAGGATTTAGATAACCATCATTGTCTCTATTTTATCAACTTGATAAATGTTATATGACAATGACAATCAGATTTATGGATAGTTAAAAATATTGTAAGTAAATAAGGACTTCATTCAAATAAAATCATGATAATTTCGTATCATGATAGTGAGTCATACAAACTATATGGGCAACGAAAGGGTGACGTAAAGTTTAGTTTTCATTAAATCCCCTTAACTATGTACATTGTTTTGCAATTGACACATAATAATAGATTTAATGTTATTTAGGAAAAAAAATTGTCTTAACACTCAATTGGGTAAAATTCTTCAGTTTCCCTTTATACGGCACCGGTCTCAAAAACGACCTCTCTATAGCACCATCTTTTTGTATTTTTTTCTTGTATATAATTTTTCGTAATATATAATGGCATTGAGGCTTGATACCAGGTTTTTTAAAGTCTTGCCCGTTAAAGGGTTAACAATACTTTTAAGGAAAAAATGTAATAATTATTATTTGAATATTGAACATATCTTTTAGATACGAGATTTAGTTGTCATACACAAATACATACGTGACATCAAGGAATGGAAGGTCAGAGCCATCCCAAACAGCTAAACCTGAAACAGTCTATATGAATTGTCGAATGAATGAAGTACATCATTTAACAGACTTCAAAACAATAAGAAAACCCTCGCTATTATTTACGGGTAATTAATAATTATATTACAGACGGCGCATGGCCCCACGCAATCTATATTATGGCTGGTCTCTGGTCTACACATAGGGCCGACTACAATCTAAGGGATGCCGTTATACGTAAGAGCAAAGCAATCTCGTGATTTCGCTCCATCGCATAGTTGTATTCCTTAGATTGGCGCACATTAGGCACATATGTAGAGCTGCCATTAAAATATTATGTTTTTGTGTCGATTTTTGGGCATTAAAAAAAAACCGGAAAACCTGATTGTTGCAAATCTGGACGTGCCTGGGCTCATTCACATAAAATCACGAGCTGATTCGATCTAGATAATAAAAAAATATGTTGAAAAATTTGAGTTTCCGCTACGTGACGCTCGTAGTAAGTTCATACAAAAAACGTGACGTAATGGATTTTTTTTGACATATTTTTTTATTATTGAGATATAAATGAGTCCAGACACGTCCAGATCTGTAAGAATCAGGCTTTCGGGCTTTTTTTGGAAAACTCCTAACTGTCAGTTATACTATCTCATCATCATTTGACTGAATTGATTTTTATTTTGAAGTCAGTTAAGTGAATGTTTGAAAGATGTACCCTAACCAAACCAGCAAAGACTGGACAACGCGACAACGAAAATCGGGAACTTTGTCATGCAATAACATGTACATATAATAGGTATATAAACAACACTAAGAAATAGAACCATTAGAGAACCCGAAACGTCAGGATATAATTAAACGTAAGTTTACGCGATTAAGACCAGATTGTCTTTAAAATATGAGTGATAATCGTGAAAGTTTAAATCAATATGTAGAACCATTACTATTAATTTTACTCCAATACTGTTATTATTGTTAAGTTCTACGACAGGACGTTTATTGATCAAATATTTTATTCTTCAGTTTTTTTTAAATTTAGATTTATTGCAACCCTTGGGCATTAATATTTTTCTGATCTTATCTCTTATACATTTAAATCAATTAGATAATTTGTACTGTATCTATTTTCCGGCGTCTATTACAGCAGCCGGGTGGGGCGCGTATTTATGTCAATAATTTATTTAATAAATAATTGTCTAGTTAAGGAAAGGGAAGATATATTAGCCAAACAGCTAAAACACAATAAATAGGTCAGATTGGCACTGACAGTTATCCGTAGATTTATCACAAAAATTACCAGTACAATCTCATTACATAATTATATCGTAGATTTTACATATGATTTATCTATTTATTTGGTTACACAAAACAAATATTTCTAATTTAAATTTGAGTAGTCAAGGTTAACACCAATTTATTAACAAGACATTTTAATATGTATTGACAGAAGTATGTCTTATTGTTGACGCCATTGATTTTTTGAAAACATCGGTTATAATCAAATAATAATATGTAATGACGCTGCAACTCAAGAACTTGGTTCTATACTGCATATAAATCTTAGCAAAACGCGAAAGTAGCGTGCCTACTATATGAAGAGTATAACCTCTTCCCTCCTCGTTTCCTCAAACAAAAGAAATTCTCATCTATTTCCTACACTATTAATTCGAAATTCACTGGCAAATTTTATTGTCTAGGCAGGAGGATAAGATATTTATGGTAACTCCGCTCCGTAGGCTGAATATAGACAATATAGACATCCCTGTGGACAGACGTGTACATGTTATTGCACGACAAAGACAGTGCGGGCGTGGTAGGTAACATCTCTCAAGTGTTGCCAACTCAACAAAGCACTAAAATACATGCACGTATACAACTACAACTTAACCCCTGGAACGCCGCTGTCATAAATTTGCTTGTTGATTAATTACTTTAATTATTTTATATTATAGTCCAAATGGCTTGTGACGGATCTGTCACTAAGCACTCCAGGGGTTAATCTACCAAAAAAATACACAAATAGAAAAAAAACACTTCCAAGCCAAGCGAACAGTACAGGCATGAAAACAAGCGAGCTCCAGAGTGAAATGAATGGATAGCGTGCATTGAAGAGAGAAAGAGACAGCCACATGAGAGATGTCGACTATTCGCTGCTTAAACGTGTGCAGGAGTGGATACCGTAATGTGTTAAATCCTCGACGCATTCCCAACTATTATATAGACTTTATCTCCCCTTTTACATGCCGAAGACTAACCGAGCCTTTTTCTTTTTATTTTGTCAATTTTCATAATTTTTAATTTAGGGCTATTTCTACTCAGAATCACAAGTTCTTTCGATGCCAAAAGGAAAAAAGTTCCCGTGGATTTTGTCTTTTTTTACCATTTTCCAAGGGTGAATCAACTTTTTTTCTGTTATTGCCATGGTTACGGTTGCCCGAGTCACGCTGGTTTTATGCAAAATTATGCTACTTAATTTATGCAAACATGCATATAGTCCATGTTTGTAGATGGCCCATCAAGGAAAGGCTTTATTAACACCAGAAAAATGCATGTTTGCATAGTCCAAGTATCATAATTATGCATAAAACCAGTGCGACTAAGGCGACAGCAACCATGGCAATAACAGACAGAAAAAAGTTGATTCACCCCCATACACTTTGTACGGCGGGAGCAAAGGAGGAGATCCTGAAAATGTATGCACATTTTGGGACATTTTTTCCTTTAGGGATCGAAAGAGCTAGTGATTTTGAGCACAAATAACCCAAATATTACCCATAAATAAAAAATATGATAAATGAACGAAATAAAAAGAAATGCTCAACCCCCTTATTCATAGGCCAGCCGAAAACCTGTAAGTTCTTACGTAAGTTATAGGGACGGAGCTATACTAAGGAATGAGATAGTGATAAATTGATGTACTTAAATTTTTGATTTAATCGCATGTTTGTCTCTCAGAGCAAATTGTATGTATTAACTTCCAGTGGAAACTGTTTTGGCTCATGTGTTAACATACTTTTGTAGACTATAAGAATGATTGTATGTTGTTTGTTTCCCAAATCAATAAAATAAAATAAAAATATTCACCTCTCATTCCTTAGTATAGGTCCGTCCCTATAACTTACGTAAGAACTTACAGGTGTACGGTTGGCCATATACCTCCGCTATATTTACTCAACCTCATATCTGCAACACTCACTTTATTATGGAAAATACACCCGTATTTAGAGTGACAGAAAGGCGACATTTCCATCAATTGATCGCTGTAGATCCGATGTTGAGTAATGACGATAGGTCTCCTAACTTAGCAATCCGACAAGTATTGTGTTCCTTTGGATCTTATCGATGTCTACAGGGTGTTACACCAACCACTGAAAACCTTGAACGGTGTGATTTAGTAGCCAATACTGAACAACTTTTACTATGGACCTAACCTAACACAGAAATCTCCAAAAAAAATTTGGCTCATACAAAATGTCGTCATTCGGTCGGTCACAATGTATGAATAACATAATTTTTTTTTAGATTTTTTTTTTATTGGCGCCATAGTAAAAGTTGTTTAATATAGCCTACTAAATCACCTCCTTCAAGGTTTTCAGTGGGTGGTGTAACCGGGTGTAACACACTGTATAAGACCGAAAGGGCCATACGATACTTCTCGGCTTGTTAGAACACGTTTATGAATAAGGGGGTGAATTAGAAGGCTTTGACCCCCGTTTGCAATGCTTATACCAATGCCATTGATGATGATTCCATAGATGCATCAAGCATGCAGTTTTACGTAAAAACTTGTTGTAATTTCCAAGCCTTTTAATTTTTCGGAAGATTGTAATGATGGAAAATATGAAACACTTTTTGAAAACATTGCTTTGTGCTTTAAGAACGGATGTCAAAATAACATAGATCTAGCTAGACGAAACATTTTTATAGGGTATGGTGAAGCCAGTTTACAATGAAAAGAATAAAGATATGATATGATAGTCTCAGGCCGGGATAAAGGTCCGACCACATCAATGCACAAAAAACGGTGACGGTACGGAATTGCAGTGACGCATCGTATCCGTAACGCTTTTGCAGCTCCTCAGATCGCTGCTCGAAATACGCACACGGTACGGAAACGCAGTCATGCCAGTCATGGGTCATAAACGTCAGTCAGGTGTCACGTACACACACATGTTGATGTGGCTATTCTCCATAATTATCCACTTCGGTACAATCAGATTTTTAACGCTGCGTCAATGGGTATTTCTTATTTAGTTTGACAGGTGTGTCAAGACCATGTTCGAAAGTTAAGGGTTTCCAAGAAGTCCAGCATTTTGATACTTATTTATGAAGTAGCCCCTCCTGCGTCGAGCTTTCCATTCATACCTATATAAAATATAGAAAATTAAGTTTAGGTGACGTTAACTTTCTGTACATGCCTGTTACAACTAACAAATCTAAATGAGAAATATCCCAACGCGTAATTTAAGCATATTAAGCATCGGTTTAGGAAGTCAAAAATGTTTAGTTTGGGGCACGTCACGGCGTACAAGCTGCGACTGCGTATTTTAAGCAGCGGTGTGGAGAACATGCGGCAAAAACGTTACTGATACGACGCGTCACTGCGATTCCGTACCGTCACGGTTTTTGAGCAGCGGTCTGGGAAGCATTCAGCAAAAACGTTACTGATACGACGCGTCACTGTGATTCCGTACCGTCACCGTCTTTGAGCAGCGGTCTGGGCATGCGGCAAAAACGTTACTGATACGACGCGTCACTGCGATTCCGTACCGTCACCGTTTTTGAGCAGCGGTCTGGGCATGCGGCAAAAACGTTACGGATACAATGCGTCACTGCGATTCCGTACCGTCGCCGTTTTTGAGCAGCGGTCTGAGCATGCGGCAAAAATGTTACGGATACAATGCGTCACTGCGATTCCGTACCGTCGCCGTTTTGGAGCAGCGGTCTGGGCATGCGGCAAAAACGTTACGGATACGATGCATCACTGCGATTCCGTACCGTCGCCGTTTTTGAGCAGCGGTCTGGGCATGCGGCAAAAACGTTACGGATACGATGCGTCACTGCGATTCCGAACCGTCACCGTTTTTTGAGCATTGGTGCGGTAACACCTTAACACCTCTGAGTTATTATCTAAGTTGTAGGAACGGAGCTATACTAAGGAATCAGATAATGATTCACCTCTCATTTCTTAATATAGCTCCGTCTCCGTCCCTACTTACGTAAGAACTTGCAAGTGTAATCCCTGCCTTAGAATTTTTAGGTATAAATGAAACATAGCTGAGATGAATGATTTAGCTTTATGAGCTGACATCCTGTAGCTTATACAGGGTGATTCACCAGCCACTGAAAACCTTAGACCCATAGATGAAGTCATACTGATCAACTTTTATCGTATGAATTATGAGCATTTTTACTTTTAGGGTCACCTAATGAGCGAGAGAATAATCTTCATAGCAGTCAGTTTCGTAACGACAATTAAGTACGTACGACATCTTTAAGAATTAAAAAATTATCGGTGTTTTTTTCATCATCATCATTATTTAAGAGCTTGGCCCTTGTCGGTGAAGTAGTTTCCATTCTATTATATTCTCTGCCGTTTCCTTCAGCTCTCTATACGTTTCAACTTCTATAGTTTCCTTCAATTGCTCCATGTAGCCTCTTCGTGGTCTTCCTCTTTTTGTTTTTTCTTCGATTAAAACTTTAATTAAGTCATCGTGATGAAGTTTTTTTATAGTTTATAAAATTAACACCAAAACCAAGTTTGTATTGAAATGTATTGCTTAATTGTTGTTACAAACCTGACTGAAATTAAGGGTTTTTTTTAATTTCTCGTTAATTGGGTGTTCCTAAAAGAATAAGCTCATATAGGTACATGTAGGTACATAGGTCGTTTGAGATATTTAGTACCTGGTGAAACATCTATCTATTACATTGTTTCGGCTCTTAGAAAAGTCCAGTGAGATAGCATAAGACTTTACAAAGCTATGTCCTGGCTTCACCATTTCGGATACGCGCAACATAGCTGTACCACCCAGTTAACACATTAAAGTATCCAGATTCCTTGTATTTGACCAACTTTGGAAAACAGTTGCGAAATTCGGAAAAGAACAGTACATTTCTAGCTTCCTGAAACCCTGTGTATACTAAAATATATAAATTATGAAACGTTTCAGATCCAAAAGAGGTTAAATGTATCAAAATGTTGGCAAAACATAATAAAAAAGCGACACTATTTTTTGCTTAGGGTGCATTCAGACCAAACGAGCATTCGCTATTCTATCGCCAGCTTTACAAAATCGACGAATCACGTTTTGTGTACCTAACGATCGTATTTCGTACAGTGGGGGGATAGAATAGCGAATGCTCGTTTGGTCTGAACTGAATGCACCTTTAATCAATGCAAAATGGATGCCTGAATAATTTAATTGTCTTGTCTTAACCTAGATAAGCATAAAAATTAAAATATTTAACAGATTAATTCAATCAACCATTTTTTTCTTGACACTTAATCACAACAAAAAAAATCACTGTTGTAACACCAACCGACCGCAAACTTCTTAAATCCTAAATTTCGTGCATCCATCTATGAATGGATTCCTCTGCTTTAACAAAAAAAAAGTTGGTATACTCCATTTCAAATACAACGGCCCGATGCCCCTAAAAGTTAAGTAGCATCGGGCCTTGGTATTAGAAATGGAGTATAGGAGAGTACGTTTTCCAAAGTTGTTCAACCGTCAAGCAACGACCACTAGCGCATCTGTACCGATTCATGGCCGGCAGGTAGGACGAAATGGCGCCGAAACTGGAGGCGATCGTGTTAAACTCCACTTGTTTTATCTTATTCCCGTCTGGCTGCTGCATCAGGTAGTCCGAGCGAAACAGGCCCAGGCTGAGGGTCTGAAACGTTGGAAGGTCGTCAGGACTTGCCGAAATGTGGGCCCGATTAGTTAATAATCGATGTCAGTATTGTAATGACAGCTAAGGAAAATATTCTGAAATTAGTAGTTTATGCAACCGTAACGAGAGGCTCTAAAAGATGAGTGTATTTTTATGAAACGAGTGTAGCGATTTCATAATAAATTCAAACGAATGTTTAAGGCCTAATTAAGCATAGTTGCACTTGCCCACCCACTGACATGCCTAGGTCCAGCAACTAGCCGCTGTTTTTTAACAATAAAAAATACATATCGGGTAATATTATAAATATGAAATCTATCTTAACCTCCTGCAGCCCAGTCAATAAAAATTGCCAGTGAATTTTGAATGAAGAGTGCAGGAAATAGAATAGAATTTCATTTGTTTGAGGAGATCTTTTAATTGGTCTCTGGGCGGCAGGAGGATATCACAAGTCAATGCCTCCCACTGGATCCGCGGCAGACTCGGCGGTACCTACCAACTTTAAAATAAAATTACAATGAATGTTCATTTCTGCACGGGTGCAGAAAAGTGTCACTTTCTGGGCATAAGTTTGCCCTTAAAAAGCGCACTTTCTGAGCATATGCAATTGTAAATATTTATGTATTTTTATGCTACAATTATGGCTGATACTTTATGACATGACCCAACCTATGTTATTATCATAATTTAATGCTTAGCTATCATCACAAAACTGACAACAATTTAACTTTTTTGACAACTCCACTAATAGGGTGCGTTATTTACTGAAAATGCCCAGTCCAGTCCCAATTGTCCAGTCTTCGCTTGGAGTGTAGAGCTATAAATTGACAACAACAATAGCAAATTTTTTAAAACTAAAGTTTACCTTGCAAATACGTAACTGAAAAAAAAATTATGCGTGATAAATATTTTGTGTGTATATTTAGTGTGTGTGCAGTATCAATAAAGCGCGTTACATGTGTTTATAATCTAAAATAATATTCTTAAACCCGCATCCTCACCTAAATACGTACCTAAAGCCAATACATAAGTTGGTCGCTCGATTTACTCATACCTATTACCATTACACTTTGGAAGCATCGCTTGTAACCTTATAACCTCCTAATATTTACATCCAAGACCGTAAAAATTATCTACTTTTGTATGTTTTACCATCTTGACAATATCTAATAAGAACTGACAATATTTTGTACAGTTTTGGTTATTATTTATATTTATACACTATGTCTTGTCAATCCAAACAAGTACATTACACCACAATTGTCAAAGTTACATAACAATTGTCAAGTTAGCAAAGTAAGCCGGCCAGGGACGTTTTGTCAAAATCTTGTGCACTTGTAATACAAGTGGAAGTCTCTTTGACATCACAAGATAAGGACTCGTACTTGTATTACGAGTTTGAAGGCTTTGAGAAATAAGCCCTAGTATATAACTATATTACCTATGTTATCCACGCATGACAATGTCACAGATACTAACAATTCGCGGAAGAAATTGACAATACAATAAAACCGAGAATTGTATCACTGTCAAATGACAATTGTCATGTTAGTAAAACATAGGGCAGTATTTTCAGTTTGCAGTCTTCGTTAAGATTGTTAAATATTAGTCATTCTGTTACGGGGACACGTACAATTAGTACATACATTCATCTTACGTATAATTTAGTCTACACAACGAAGCTTATCAAGAATAACGGTGCATTTCGACATGCTACCTTGTCGTAATTTAAATTCTAACAATGAACCACTATAATTCCAATTACAAGTAGGTATTATTTGGAATTGCAGCGTTATTCACGCATGATAAGCAACGATATTATAAATGATAATCTACAATAATTATGTACAATTATATAGAAGCAAAATAGTTGCCAATTTTAATTCACTTGAAGTTACACTAAAGAAAAATGGGAAATAATTGTTCATTAGTACAGTCGAGATATCAGGGTGCTTAGACAAGTTGCCAATCTAACGCTTAATCGTCAATCGTAAGCGAAAGGTAGCTAACCGTCTTTGTCACACTAATATGAAAGAGTGACAGAGAGGGAAAACTACGATACGCTACCAAGCGCTAGTGATTGGCAACTTGGCTAAGCATCCAGACCGGCCAGGCTCACAAATATTAGAGCAGGCTTCTCTTGTCATTACATTTGAGAGCATGTTTAGATATTTTTGACCACTGTGGTCGCTCTGATATATCTGTTCGGCTACCGCGAACTCCGAAATTTGCAAACTTCGGGGATTTGTCTCTGTCACGCCAACGGAGGCGTCATTAGAGCGACAGAGACAAATCCCCGAAATTTGCGAACTTCGGGCATTTGTCTCTATCACGCCAATGGAGGCGTCATTAGAGCGACAGAGGCAAATCCCCGAAATTTGCAAACTTCGGGCATTTGTCTCTATCACGCCAATGGAGGCGTCATTAGAGCGACAGAGACAAATCACCGAAATTTGCAAACTTCGGGGATTTGTCTCTGTCACGCCAACGGAGGCGTTATAAGGCGTTAATAGTAAAACACGATATTGTAAAATTAGTTAAGTAAGAATTGAGCGTAGCGCCATTAAACTGGTTACTCCAGTTTGGCGCACTGAATGTTTATATAAAATTTTGTAATTGTGTTTTCATGATAAATAAATAAATAGAGCGACAGAGACAAATCCCCGAAATTTGCGAACTTCGGTGTTTGCGGTAGGGCCGCTGATAAGGACTGCGTGATGCGACAGCTGTCTAGATGTTAGAAACCTTTAACGCAATGATGTCATACACATGTGACAAATCTAATGACGCGTATTAATTTACAATTTGATTTCAAAATGGAAGCACAAATGGTAAATTGTAATATGAATCTTTATAACACTCGCTCGTCGCGTAAACATAATAAGGTAACTTCAAATGTATTACTCATCTCATATAAGTACAGGCATTGTATACGAGTAACAGATAACATGCGAGTAAATATTAGCGTTGATTATTAACTACTACTAAGGCGGGTCCACATCGACTGAGCAGCCGCGCGAGGAAATTGCCGCGCGAGGCAACTCGGGCAGAGTGGACGTGCCTCGCCCGAGGCATGCGCCCACTCATGTTTGTGGCTGGAAATTCGTACACTCGACCAATTGGAACCCTAGGCCACTCTAGAACTATGTCAAAATGAAAAGCCGTTTGAAATGTCTTACAATCTGATTGATAACGTTACTTTGACATGGTTCCTGAGTGGCCTAGGGTTCCAATTGGTTGACTGTACATTTCAAGGATTTTTCTATCACTCCAACGAAGGCATTACAGCGCTCGGCCGCTATGAAGTCAATCCTGACAACTGTCAGTTGCTTAGATTATCTGTCTACAATGTCACTTTTTGACACATAATGTATTGAAATGACAGGTGTCAGGATTAACTCCATAGCGGCCGAGCACGGTAAAGTGAGAGAGACAAATCCTCGAAATTTGCGGATTTCGAAGTTCGCGGTAGGGCCGCTGCTTCGAGCGAGGCGCGTCCATACTATAACCGAGCCGCCACACTCGTAATTTCCTCTCGATGTGCCCTCCCAGTGTGGACCTGGCTATTTAACTGTGATACGCTCTAGGACTAAATTGTTCTTTATTCCGTGGAAATTCCACCACCTCAATTTTGTACTAGCACCTCTATTAAGTAACAGCAAACTTTATGATCCCAATACCAAAAGGTTTTAAATAAATCACGTAAAAATAAATTACAAATTACTTGCTTGGAATCATTACAAAGTACTATTAAGTACATATACGTCATGTAATTAATGACACAGCACAGTACAAAGGCTGTAACAAAATTGTACTTAATACCGGTAGGTAGGCCAATATCCCTTTGTACCTTGAGACTTTTTAACTTATCTAATCAACGTTAATATTCAACCGAATGTTACCCGTATTAGTTATTTACAAAACTTACATAATAATCTTATTCTACCTATCCAACTACATTGCAATCCTTCCAAACCAATACACTGCCAAACATTTTGCGGGACCTCACCTTAACTAGCCCCCTTTCTCCTAAACGTCTCCTAAATTAGCAAACTGCTAAGTATTGTTTGTTCCTCTCGATTGTATTGACAATGTCTGTATGAGTGAAAGGGACAAATGATACTTAGCGGCTTGCTAAATTAGGACACTTTTATTATTAAGGGGGTAAATGGCCTTTGCACAGACTACAGAGTGCATAGCCAAGATGCCAATCGGTAACGCTCGTATCGTAGAGTAGTTTTCTCTTTCTGATTCATCACCTGATCACTCTTTTTGGTTAGTGCGAGCAAGTCAGTTGCTTTTCGTCCACGACTGACAGCGATTGGCAACTTGGCAACCCTGATCTTCCCGATAAGGCTTGCGATTCATTGCTGGATAAGTGCATGCAACTTTTTCAAGTAATGTATCAAATTCCGCATTGTAGCTAATATCAATCGCAAAGATCTGTACAGACACTAATGTGAGAAGCGGCAGGTGACAACGACAATTTGAATGGCGCTCTAACACGTTGTTATATTTAAATGTTATATAACGTCATCTCATATAGGTAACATAAGCGATTTTGATATCCGTGCTATCCCGTGTTACATGTTACATGACACAATACATCAGCCAGAGTGGGAATAAAATAATTAGTCAGCAAAAAGACTGTCACAGTCCCTTCCGCTTTTCACATTGGAACTGTTTACTAATGGTCATAAGTGACCTAAGTTCATATCAAACACGGCATTCAGTGGGGCTAGCACATATTTCCGAGTCACCTGTCAGTCCATTCCATACATTATGTCGCGGCAAGCTCGCGACTCGGAAAGATGTGCTAGGTCCCCTGAATAACTAAGCTATAAGAACGCATTTATTAAGATCTTAGATCACTTTGAGGTACGGAATTAAGTTGGCACATGGTTTTCGGATTGGCAATGTGGAATTCGCGTGATACACAGATTCCGACTGTAGTTAGTCTTTTCTTTTCCCGATTCCGGAAGTTTT
Organism: Thaumatotibia leucotreta; assembly: GCA_025490895.1. NCBI lineage: Eukaryota > Metazoa > Arthropoda > Insecta > Lepidoptera > Tortricidae > Thaumatotibia > Thaumatotibia leucotreta. Next base: position 17,779 of record JALPQI010004705.1, read on the forward strand.
AAGTTTATACAAACATCATGAAGTTACTTAAAATGTGAAAAGGATGCTTTAAAATGCAGTTAATTATATCCAAAACAAAACCAAACATTTGGTAAGTGTTTAAGGTGTTGATACCTATCTATATGTAGCCATAGTAGATTTAAAATCAGTTGCAATTAAAGCTGCATCGAGTAAGCATGTGTTTTTCTGTTTCCGCGCTCCTACATACAAAACTGAGTCTTAATCGAAGGAACATATGGTCCTAAATCGAACCGGATCTAATACGACATCGATGCAGCGGCCGGCCGGCAAACACAATAGGGAGCGCAATCCTTAAGAGATAAGCCAAGTTGTTTACATCATTCAGTGCAAATTTAAAGTTATGATTGATTTATATGGAACAGTAATGTGATTTCAAGTGCGATTTACGAACTATTTACACAATCATAAACTTTATGTGAGTGACTATTGACTTTGATGTGTAGTAACAACTATTCGGTTGACTTTAAAGTGAATAAATAAGTGTATAAAATACAAAATGGCTCCCCTGACTCCCGAGCAAACTCAATTAATCACCAAATTAGAAGATGTAGCCGGCATGATACAAAAAACACAAACAAATATAAAAAAGTGTCCGAAACAAAGAATTACAGAGGGTTACGTTAAACAAAGAATAAAAGTGCTCGAAGATTATTGGAATATGTTTAAGCAAGCACACAATAACCTAATGCATTGCACACCGCGTGAACAAAGAGGGGATATTCAATATTTTCTTAATGAAGATTACTATACCGTCGAGGACCTTTATCTCTGCTTACAAGCCGACTTAAACGATTTATTAACTAAGTGGGAGTCTGATAAAAGGTCGTCAGAGTTGTCTAATATGTCAACGTCGGTACAGTATGGGTCATTACCGTTTGTAAATCTGCCAAAAATACAATTGCCCACGTTTACAGGAAGATATGAAGATTGGCCTACTTACCAAGATTTATTCACAGCCCTCGTACACGACACAAAGTTAACAAGTGTGCAGAAGCTACACTATTTAAAAACAAGTGTATCTGGTGAAGCTGAAACATTGTTGCGACACATACAAATCACGGAGGCCAATTATACACAGGCGTGGGAGTTACTTAAAAGCCGTTTCGGTAATAAGAAAATGATTGTTAATTCTGTATTAAAGAAATTATTTGGACAAAAGAAGATACAAACCCAGTCTGCAAATCAAATCAAATGTTTACTCGATACCACTGTAGAATGTATCAACAGTTTGAATAATTTAAACGTAAAGACGGACTCTTGGGATCCAGTAATTATATTTCTCGTCGGACAGAAATTAGACACAGAGTCAGTGAAAGACTGGGAACAATCTGTACATAAGGATAATTCAGAAGACATGCCTAGATGGGAAGATTTACAGAAGTTTCTCGTTGCCAAATTTCGAACATTGGAAATGGCGGCGGCGGTGGTTTCAGCGCCTACGCAAAATAAATCACAAACTCACAAAACATTCCACGTCACCGAACTAGATGAGAACGAAGATAGTTTATTTCAATCTGCACATGCTAGCGTAGCTTCACAACCTGCTTGTACCTATTGTAAAGGTGATCACTACATATACAACTGCAAAGAGTTTACTAAACAATCTGTAGAAGATAGACAGGATTTTGTAAGATCGAACCGATTGTGCTACAACTGTCTTGTCCCATACCATATAGTTTACCGGTGTAAACAAAAGACTTCCTGCCGTATCTGCGGAAGAAGACACCATTCTCTACTGCATCGAACTAGAGAATCCGGTGAGGAAGAAGCTAAAAAACCAGAACCACAACCGGAGCCTGAAGTGAAGTTGACAACCGCGCACCTTTTTAGAAAACAGCCTGGTCGTGCAGTGCTATTAGCCACAGCTCAAGTAGAAGTCAAGTCGCGCGATGGTAGTACGCATGTGCTTAGAGCTTTAATCGATCAAGGCTCAGAGGCGTCACTTATATCAGAAAGAGCCGTACAACTGCTGGGTTTAACAAGGACCGACATCAATGGTGTTGTCTCTGGTATAGGAGAAAGTGCGCAGACTAGTATCAAACACTTGGTGGACCTTACCATCGCATCAAGATATGAAAATAAAAAGACGATTCGAGTTACGGCTTATATTATAAAATCTATATCCAAACCCTTACCATCAAAATATATCAAGACTGATTCTCATGCTGTTGAATCATTAGAATTAGCCGATCCTACCTATTGCGTACCCGGGAAGGTGGATATCTTACTCGGTGCCGACGTCTACGGAAAAATAATTCAAGAAGGGTTATTAACAATGGATGATGGAGTAGTCGCCCAGAAAACTACTTTCGGGTGGATACTCTCAGGAGAGAAAGAATCAGAAAAACAAAATGATCAGCACAATATAATCACACTGCATATAACCAGGATGGTGACTGAAGACAATGATTTACTACGAAGATTTTGGGAGATAGAGACAGATGCATATACAAAGAAAAAAATACTGACAAAGGAAGAAGAACAATGTGAAGAGATATACAAACGAACAACTACAAGAGACGAAAACGGAAGATATACGGTACACCTACCATTAAAACAGAACGTGGAAGAAACTTTAAACCTATGCGGAGATACGAAACAACAAGCTATACATCGGCTTGAAAGTTTAGAAAGAAAATTTGTAAAAGACAACAAGTTGAAGATGGAATACACGAAGGTTATAAATGAATATAAAGACATGGGTCACTTGCAAAGATCAGATAATCAAGACAATGACAATGCTGTATACCTAGCTCATTTTGCAGTAGTTCGAGAAGACAAGGAAACCAGTAAAGTTCGTGTCGTCTATGATGGGTCCGCTAAAGGTTCACATGGTCAATCTCTCAATGACACTATGTTGGTAGGACCTGTTTTGCAGCCTGACCTTCGTAGCCTCATAATAGCTTGGCGACAACACAAGATTTGCGTTGTTGGGGACATCGTGAAGATGTATAGGATGATAAATATGACAAAAGAGCACACAAAGTTGCAACGCATAGTTTGGAGAGATGAACCTGTAAATGGATTTGAGAGTTATGATTTAACAACAGTGACATTTGGAACTGCTGCAGCACCGTTTCTAGCAGTTCGTACATTACACCAATTGGCTGATGATGAAAAACAAGATTTTCCAGAAACTGCGCACGTCATTAAGACATCATTTTATATGGACGATTTAATGATAGGAAATGAAAATATAGAAGAAACCAAGAAAACGTGTCAACAGATAAAGAAATACTAAGAAGAGGAGGATTTCAAATGCAAAAATGGTCCAGTAATTCAGACGAGGTGCTAGATTTTTTGAAAGAAGAAAACAATATTAGAGACATGATGGAAATAAAAATGGACAAGATAATAAAGATCCTTGGATTAACATGGAATAGACTGGATGATACATTTGAAACTACCGTAAATTTACCGGAGATGAGAAACCCTATAACCAAGAGGTCTATACTTTCTGACGTTGCTCGCTTATTCGACCCGTTTGGATGGCTAGCACCTGTAATTATAACCGCTAAAGTTCTAATTCAAAAGTTATGGCTGTGTCATTTGGGATGGGATGATGAATTACCATTAGATTTGACAGACGAATGGACATGTTACAGAGAAGAATTAATACATTTACAACACATTAAAGTACCACGTTGGCTCCACACGACGCGAAATGATGACAACATTGAGCTGCATGGTTTTTCAGATGCATCTACTCAAGCTTATGCAGCCGTGGCGTATCTAAGAGTTGTTAGATGTGGCATAGTAAATGTGTCGCTCATTGCATCACGAACTAAAGTTGCACCCTTGAAGCAACTCTCTGTTCCGAAATTGGAGTTGTGTGGGGCAACTTTATTGGCGGAGCTGATTACCGATGTCGCAGAACTCCTGAAAATTCCGAAGAATAAGGTATTTGTCTGGACAGACTCAATGGTGGTACTTGCTTGGCTGCAATCGCAACCTAGCCGATGGCGAACATTTGTAGCAAATAGGACAGCAGATATTACACGTCTGATAGATAATGACCGTTGGAGACATGTACTTTCTGCGGATAACCCGGCTGATATCGCGACAAGAGGGGTTAAAGCACAAGATCTTGAAACTCAACGTATGTGGTGGAATGGACCAGAATGGCTTAAAGAAGTTGAATTGAAATGCCATAAAACAGTAATCACACAAACACAATTAGAATTAAAAAGCACACATCATGTACTATTGGACGAACCGCCAATATGGGAGAGATTTTCAACTATGTCGAGAATGAAGAGAGTGCTAGCTTATTGTAGACGAATGTTAACCGAAGTAAGAAGAGAAGAGAAAGAAGTTAAACACATAACGGCTAATGAAATGAGGAAAGTGGAAGAGGAATGTATAAGATTCTATCAAAATTTAGTATACGGGAAAGATATAGAAGATTTAAAAAGGGATAAACGAGTTAAGAAAAGAAGTTCTCTTATCACACTTGCACCATTCTTGGATGAGAAAGGCCTGTTAAGAGTGGGAGGACGGCTTGTAAATGCTTCATTATCGGAAGAGACCAAGCACCCAATTATTATTCCAAAAAACCAACATATAACCAAATTGATTGTTAATGAAGCTCATACTAGAACACTTCATGGCTGGAATCAGTTAATGTTGGCTTATGTGAAAACCAAGTATTGGGTTATCGGCTTGAAGTCATCAGTTCGAAAATGTATATACAATTGCAAAACTTGCATCATTGATAAAGCTAAAGTCAAGAACCAGTTCATGGGCCAGTTACCGGCGGTTAGGGTTAATAAAAATCGACCGTTTATAAATAGCGGTGTTGATTTTGCTGGACCTGTTTTGATAAGAACCTCAAAAGGACGGGGACACCATGCGACGAAGGGGTACATTTGTTTGTTCATATGTATGGCAACGAAGGCTATCCATCTTGAGGCTGTCTCGGACCTAACCTCACAAGCGTTTATAGCTGCATTCCGGAGATTTGTTGCACGCAGAGGCCATTGCAAGGACATTTGGAGCGACAATGGTACCAATTTTACTGGCTCTGCCAAAGAGTTAAGACACATGTTTGAGCCTGGAAGAAACAATTTGGCCAGTGAGGTGGCGGAACTGCTGGCTACCGAAGGAACAACGTGGCACTTTATACCTCCAAGAATGCCTTCATATGGAGGCCTGTGGGAGGCTGGGGTGCAATCTGCAAAACGACATATAGCCAGAGTAAATAAAGATACCAAGCTAACGTACGAAGAGCTGGCCACTTTATTAACTCAAGTAGAAGCTTGTCTAAATTCTCGCCCTCTTTGTGAAATAGACAGTGCTACAGGAGCCCCCCTAACCCCTGGGCATTTCTTAGTGGGCGAGCCTTTAGTCAGCGTTCCTGATTTGGATTACGAACATAAAAATATTAACATACTTACCAGGTGGCAGCTAGTGCAGAAAATGACACAAAATTTCTGGCGTCAATGGCAGACGGAGTATTTAAATACACTGCAGCAACGATATAAGTGGCAAGTCGCCGTACCTGCACCCTGTATTGGAGATGTGGTAATTATTAAGGACGAAACTACGCCACCCACAAAATGGTTACTAGGGAGAATCAAGTACCTTCACCCTGGAGCGGACAATCTGGTGAGGGTAGTAACCGTACAATGTAAAGGACACCATGAGCTTAAGAGACCTTTGTCTAAATTGATCTTACTTCCTAAAGTAAGTGAAGAATAAGTGTTTACTAAATACTTAAAAGTTAACACCTTGTCTACAGTGATTTCTCGTATTCAAACGTGACAGTTTAATGAAAATAATTAAATATTAAAATTGTATACTTCATTTTCGAAATAAGTCGGTTGATTATTTAGGTAAATATTTATCACTCGCTTGTAAACGGATACGCATGCTCTGTTTTAATTCTTGTTATTTTTGTTGAAAACTATTAGTTTTGGTGGCCGGTATGTTTAAGGTGTTGATACCTATCTATATGTAGCCATAGTAGATTTAAAATCAGTTGCAATTAAAGCTGCATCGAGTAAGCATGTGTTTTTCTGTTTCCGCGCTCCTACATACAAAACTGAGCCTTAATCGAAGGAACAGTAAGTATTTTGCCTTGTTAAGCCTTCAACATCATTTTAGAGTATTCCATTCCGATAGATATTACTTTGTCTATTATCCCCAACCTAAAGAATACACGGCAACACAGGTTCAAAATTCGCAACCTTTATTATCATAAGATTAAAGTGCACGAATGATAAAGTGTGTGAACGTTTGTACTAGGGCGACAGTGACGAATGACTTGCAATTTGAATAGTTTTCCATGTCAATAACATGCCAGCGTCAATATGCATGTCATGTTCCATTAAATTTCGGCTGAACTAAACGAAGTATTTATCTACACATTTTGCGGGAAAAGAAAATACTATCGAGGGGCGTTCCTGAAGCGTTTATTCACACATATTATTTAAAGAGTCAAATCAATATCTAAGACATAATATTAAAAAAACATATTGGAGTATTTAACAAAAGTGTAGCTTGGTTAGTTGGCTTGCTACTCTTTCAATTTCAAAATACTACGAAGGCAGTTCTTGTTCTAGATTTTTATTTGTTTAAAAACATTGAGTACTTGGTATAAACTCTTGGGACTTTTGACTCTTATGACCTCCTTCCAACGCGAACGGAAAGGACTCACAGCTAAGAACGCTTCAAGAACCCCCTGGGCATTTCTCCGAGCGTTTCAACCGCCGTGATTTTGGTGGCAACATTATTACCCGATTTCCGTGGGTATCTCATATATTTTTCGGATATCTTGGTAGTTGTCAACTTCGTCTACCAATATATCCAAAAGTTCTTGCATCTCTCACGGGATTCGTGACATAAGACTGCCACCGAAGTCACGGCGGTTGAAACGCTCTTAGAAATGCCCCCTATTTTCCGCGACCGTAATCACCTCTGAATCTCTCTGGACACGGGCCCAAGATGGCCGAAACCCGACGCGATGCTGTTGATTTCCACCTGCTTCCACGAGCAGTAGGGGGTGTGCTTCGCGCATTGGTTCTCCGTGTGGGGGCATCGGGATTCCAGCATGATGTCGGAGCGCAGCATCCCTAGCGATACGGGCTGGGGGGGCGTTAGGAGGCTTTGGTTGCTCGTGCTGTCGCTTGGCAATCGGTTCACAAACAAAATCCACTAAAGGTCGATTTGATTAAAACGCTTACTGTCGGATAGTAATGTCAAAACTCCGTAGTAATTTGACACTAGTAACCGAGAGTAAGCGTTATTCGTCGAATAAAAGTTTGGTAAAACGCACCCTAAGTAACAAGTATAGGCTCATCCTTAGTTGTCTAAGGGTGAAGACACATTTATCAGCAAGGGTACGCATTTTGTCTATAGAAAATGTCAGTTTAGTATGAGACCGCATCCAGCTTTCCGCATCCGCGTACGCATGCTTACACGTTTCATAGTAAACGGCCAATTTTATTAGACAAAATGCGTACGCATGCTGATATATGTGTCTTCACCCTAATGGTGCTCTCAGATTGGATATGTCTGTTTTAAAACAAAGTGTAACAAGGACATTGTTTAAATACTAGAATTGCGAAGAAAGATGGTGTTATATAACATTTCGTAACACCAATGTTGGAGCACCATTATAGTAAACAACTTTCCGACCTTCAATTCAAATACAAGTAGCTCTGAAACTGCCATGTTTTTATACAGCAAGATATTTGAGTGCGCACTGCGCACCTATTTTACACAAAAATATTATTTCCCATGGGATTGCTTCATTTTTAATCTAGGAAAGACACGGAAAGGGGAGAAGACCACCGCTCCGAATCGCTGCTGGTGCAGAGGTTGGCCATAGCTATCCAACGCGGCAATGCCGTGAGTGTTATGGGCACCTTTGCACCGGAAGCGCTAAGGAGCGGATATTGACAGGAATTTTTGCCATGATTTTTTTTTGTTCCTATATAATTTTGTTTTTTTAAGTTAAGTTTACTTTTAAGATCTAGTTTTTTACTTCAATATTGTAAGTTAATTTATAATGTAATTTTAAATGATCTAGGAAATAGCGGTTTACTTCAGAAAATATACAGTCTTCAAACAGACAAGCCCTCCTGTGTAAATAAAAGAGACACGGCGATGGTCGCTCAGCTATGAGCTATAAATAGCGCCGTGTCTCTATTGTTCACACGGGAGCGTTTATCTTTTGGTCGTTTCTATAGCAGATAGCTCATAGCTCACTCGCTCGCGGTGGGACTAGTGCCTTAGGTTAGAAAGTTGTTTACTAGATAACTAGGGATGGTACTTGAAATAAAGCTCGTTCTCTCAATTCTGATTCAATACTGACATACAAGAGTTGTGACCGTTTTTAGTGAATTTGCTTGTCAACCAACGATTTCAAGTAACTTTACCAAGGCATTTCTTTGACTTTGATTATTTATCTGTCAAACTTTGAACAGTTTTTTGCTTGCAATACTTTCATAGTACACCGCAAAAATATGAGTCTAAAAACTGTTTCGACGTATTACGTCTATTACTTATCATTAAAGTAATGTCAGTTGTACAGCTATAAAATAAAGCTGATATTACAAATACAGCTGTAATTTTATAATAGGCTCTGCTTTACGTAAACAGTACGCAAAAGACGCAGACGGTAAAAAAAAAAAACAATTTGAAAGTGTTCCACTGCGTTGCACATTTCCAATACAGCTTCCATTATTATGTATTTCAAAAGGGCAGAAATCCAGTTAGTATTGCATAACGCAATTGATTAATGTTTTAGATAACTGACCATTGCTAGACCTTATCTCAATGCAGTATGGTCTAGGTACGTACAGACGCGTATAGACATAATAACGGCTGTATATATTACTGGGTAAATCCACAAGATTGTTACATCATTGGCCAATTTTTTTGTGTGTTCTTATATTAATTAAGTCGATTTAAGCGTTCAGATATCTTAAGGCCTACGAAGACTTTGATAAATTAATTTACAAATACTCAAAAGAATTGCTGCATTCTACTCACGAACGTCTGAACATTATTCTAATTACAGTTTAGATATTTTTGAGCTCTTTTGTAGGTTCGATATATGGAAAAGGTGATAACTGGATTTAGACTTTTCGAAATACATCATACGCATATGAATACCAATTCCATAATATTCAGGATATAAAGGGCCAAGTACATTATAAGAGAAATTTAGAATAATTATGCCAATTAATACATACCTATATACTTAGTAATATTATTTCACAATATTTGTGTAAAATTAATAAAAAAATCTGTAACACTTTTAGTAACATTGGCGTGTGAAAGTGTGCAGTGAACTTATTATAAATGTAGTGATATTATTTATTCGTGATATTATATTGATTTTGACTAGTGGTCAAAAACAACCTGTAGTGTAATTATTACGACACATTTTAATTTGCCTAGAAACTCAATGTATTCTGAGATAAATTAGTTTCAAGAGCAGGAAACATGTCAATAATTATGTTTTATGTAGTTATTAAAATGTATATGCCAGAATAAAGGAATTAAAAAAACTTACACAATGTTTTTTATTTAAGTCAATTGTATGTATAAACGATACAATAATAATTACTAACAGTGTGTATAAATACACAGGGTTTACAGGCTGTTTTTAAACACACATGCCTAATTTCAAAAGTCCGCGTGCGAGTTACTAATAATGGAGTCTAATTGACTAATAATTTTCGGACTATCCTCATTAATAATTCCATCATTATATTAATTAAGCCATAGTAAATAGACCATTAGATAATTAGTAATCTATTAATGTTCGGTTTTATAAGTCTCATAACTAAATGAGAAACAGCTGATAAGGCTATATCCATAAAATGATATATGAACATGTAGCTCGTACGCGGAACATTTTTCTTCTGTTCGGTTAGCGCTAGTTTTAATTTATCAGGTCGCAATTGAATATTCCTCGAGTGAGACAAGTCCACGCTGACCTAGCTGCCTCGCGCAGCAAATCCTCGCGACGTTGCTCGTTCAGTCAGTGTGGACTTACCTTTTTACTAGCATGCTTCGCGCAATGTACGACTACAATTACCATCGCGCGGCAATTTTCTCGCGACGCGTTCATTCAGTGTCGGCCTGGCTAATTCGTTCAGCGTGAAAACAAAACTTGCGCTATCCGTACTAAGTCGGTAATCGAGTAAGACACTTACGGGCCTAGCGCTGAACTGAGTTTGTTACTGCAGTATGGCATCAGGGCGGGAGGTGTTTAATTGTTTATACTAGTAGGTGAACAGCGAGAGAGAGTTAAGACACGTCATGTCGCTTTTTACCCCCCTGCACGAACAGTGTGATATACCATAAGCTAGCATGATTTAACGCAGACTTACTTTCCTCCGCCACGTACTAATAGACGAGTATGAGCGGGATGGGCAAAGTAAGTCTGTATTAAACTCACTAGCTCATGGTAAGCAAACAGAACCAGTTAAGCGCCCGGCCTGAAGTCCTGTTGAACATACCTGAGGGATGCCCTCCTTGCGAACCTTGACCCATATATCGTAGAGGTTGGCCGTGAATTCGTCCACCTGCAGCGCGTTCTGGAGCGTGTGTTCGAGGAAGTCATCGTCGTGGGCCACCTGGGTATTTAGAATTATGAATTAAAGCTAGTTGGTAAATTTTTGTGAAGAGCCGACTGACGCTACTACTACATGACCATTCAATGAATATGAATAATGATAAGATCAAAAGAGACAATACTTAGCGACTTGCTAAGTTTATAATTGTTCATAAACGTTTTAGCCATGGTTTGTCGATTCCTGAACCAGTAGAACTGAACTGTCACATAGATGAGAAAATCTGAAAACGCCGCTTGTTTATTTTTTCCGTTTAAATTCAATAAAGACGAGTCAAAAGCACGACCGGCCGCCTGCCTCCGACAAGGCGCAACCGTACTGAACTAGGTGCCTCGCGAGGCTACTAACGTGTCTTTTTTTTTTTATAAAAACGTTTATTCGTGAAAAAAAATAACAGCTTGTTACAATCTACACACCCTCCGCCAAACTGTAAGACAAAACTTAAATTGGTACAATACAACGTATTTAGACAAATATTTTTTTTATGTTTCTCGACATACAATTTGAAAACTAACAACGAAAGGGGTAATAGCAATTACGCTTCGTCGTTCACCTAAAGGTGCGTGCAGACCAAAAGAGCATTCGCTGTTCTATCCCCCTACTCTACAAAATTCGATCGTTACGCGAAACGTGATTCGTTGATTTCGTAGAGTGGGGGATAGAACAGCGAATGCTCTTTTGGTCTGCACGCACCTTTATGGAGGCGCCGAATCAAAGTAAACGGTTGCATGGCAACTACATAGTTTGCATTCAGCGAACAACGCAATGTAATTCCCGGGGTACAATATTGCCAGTAACATCATACATCCAGGAAGACATTATAAAATCCAAAACTCTCATTATAGGGGTTTCCATGTTGGGATGTTCGCATCAGTCATATATTGTTTTCTTACCTTCAAGGGATTTACATAACCACAAATATTATTCACACAAGGTAATAGTAAACTAGCTTTACATTTATGCTCAAAACAATATATTTTACAATTCAAAGATGACAATAGGTTTTCCTGAAGTCATTCATAAATCAGGAGTCAATTGAGTAATTAATAACAATTCTATTGTTTTCCGGTTAAGCAATTTCGTATCAGAATAGGATAGTACATTGTGTATTAAGAGTGGTAAATAATAAAATGTTAACAAATATGGAAGTAAAGCCTAGTCACCCTAATAGCAAAAGCCTCCACATCTTTACAGTATTTTCTGTCTTTCGTTCTTAACCTTCTGTCAGTCAGGTGACATCCTACACACCTTTTTTCAACTTCTTGATGTTGATAATAAAACACATGTCATGACTATACTCTGTCTGATTTGGTGTTTAAAAAAAGGTAAACAATCTTGCAGTATCTTTTTATTGAAAAATGCATATTTAAATCTAAACTAGGTACTTAATGAATCAAAAACAATGTAAATCACTGTATTTCCTTGTTATATTATGTATATTTGCTAAAACTTATTTTCTACTCGTAGTTTTCAATAAAAAGATACTGCAAGAAACTTCTTTTAAACACCAAAGCAAACAGAGTATAGAGATGTGCCGTATCCAGTAACTTACGCAAAACTGTGTGGGGAATATTCCCAAGTGGTAACTTTTCCTATAACCTTGGGAATTTACCAGGAACAACTCATCTTTACACATGACTAACAGTGGCAGAGGATTAAAGCAATCATACAGCTAGTTTACCCACCCATTGAAGCTAGCTAAGCTATAATATCTATGTAACCAAACAAACAGCTTACCTTGTGCATAAGCTCATTCAGAACCTGCTGGAGTTCAACAGCTTTGTTAAACTCTGTCCGAGGGAAGGGGGATGGCAGCAATACAAAAGGTGCAATCTGGAAACAACAACTAGAATATACACATTGTTCAGTACAGTTTTACCATTAACCAATTCGTTGCGTGTTCCATTTTCAAAAACTTTTGTCTATGGCGGCGAACCATTTTTTCAGAACTGTGCCTTATGCTATAGAAGATGACACGCCTATCGTGTCATACGAAATTCGTTAAAAACATTCATGACACGCCTGGCGTGTCATCCGCACTGAAACGGTTGATGATCAGTGATCAGTTTTTTGGGTTTTAATCTAGCAGGATTTTGCATATAAAAAAATTATGGTGTGACTATACCATTTTATTAAACACTATTGTATTATACACACCAGAGCATATTTTGTATAACAGAAATATGGCAATATAATTAAAGTTTATTTTTCAAGTTACTATAGGAGACCCAGGAGAATCCAAAAAACTGAACTATTAATGATATAGGTATTTTGTACACATTCTGAATATTAATTAGATTTTTATTAATTACAACCTGCCCTAGCTTTGCATGGGTACAATACTAGTATTAAAACCTTCTTCTTGAATAACTCTATCTATTTAAAAACATCCTCATCAAAATCTGTTGCTTAGTTTTAAAGATTTCAGCATACATAGGGAGATAGGGACAGAGAAAGCAACTTTGTTTTATTACTATGTGAAGTGAAGATAAAGTACTACTTAAATAAAAAACTTAACAAATTTCACTAGATATCAGGAGGTTAAGGATGTTCTGCACAAAAATAATAATGATACAATATTCAATATTTGGTGTTAATGCCATAATATACCAATATGAGTCCACCTGACAATCTCTTTACAAATATTGTTTCCTTATTTTTTTTATTTGAAAATCACGGATTATATCTCAAATATTACTTTGTTATGTCAAAATACAAATATTGCAACAAACCCCATACTCCAGAATTTCAACAAAGTATTACACCAATAACTGTAGTTAAAATATGTTAAAAATACTCTTTATTACTAAAATATCTTTATTGCTGATAACACTGTCTGCCGTGTGGGTTACAAATAAACGAATTAGTCATGGTATTTAAAAAATTTACTCAATTAATACCTAGAGTGCATGAATAAAATCCAGTCTAAAAAAAACACAAGTTATAAGGTTGTATTGCTTCCAGCTGTCAATGTTTACGGTTTATTACCTGAATAGAATCTTTGGTGAAGTTCTTCCTGTCTCTCATGCCGACCCCGTGCATCAGAGCCCAGTCCTTAGCCTTCTCAATGACTCCTACCAGCGCCTTTTGCTCCAATGGCAAAGGGATGCAAGAAGTAAATCGGGCTTGTGACATCTTTGTAGAAAAAAACTTATATATTTTAACACTGCAAATTTTTAATAGAACACGGTTCTTCAGTTTGTAAATACTGAGGCTTTTATTATATTTTTTTGTGTTGTTTTTGCGCTGACTGCCGACTTCACCGCCTTGACAGTGACAGACAGCTGACTGGCAAGATCACGCAGTGACTAACAAAAACCGTCTAAAAACATCGGTTTTTTATACGTGCGTTTTAGTCTATGATATTTAAGACCATGTTAAAAGCGATCGTCTGAACAAGTATTGCCCATAAAGGATCAGGTTTATTTGTGTTCTGAACGAACTTGTTGCACAGAATGACATTTGATTTGACAGCATGGCTGCCACGGCTTCGGATTCTGAAATTATGAAAAGTGATAAATATTCGATATTATTGCCGACATACAATGAAAGAGAAAATTTACCCATTATAATATGGCTTATAATGAAGTATCTTGATAAATGGTAACACCTTTGCTAAACATAAATGTAAAACCAAACAAATAATCCGCCGAAGTTCATGTTTGTTTATCGAAGTTTACAACTTTATGTTGCAGTGGCTACGATTTTGAAGTTATTATAATTGATGATGGGAGCCCCGACGGTACACTGGACGTGGCCAAGCAGCTACAAAAGCTATATGGTTCCAGTAAGATTGTTTTGCGACCGCGAGAGAAAAAGCTCGGTTTAGGCACTGCGTACATTCACGGAATAAAGCATGCTACAGGCAATTTTATCATTATAATGGACGCTGATCTTAGTCATCACGTAAGTAATTTGAAAACTTTGATAATTAGCATTCTGTAGTGTATACTTACAGTCTGAAGACTGGTTTAATTTTTACACATTATTTTCCAGCCTAAATTCATACCAAAAATGATAGAGCTCCAGCGCCAGCAGGACTTCGATGTGGTTTCTGGCACGCGGTACAAGGATGGTGGTGGTGTATATGGTTGGGACTTTAAGAGGAAGCTGATCTCCCGTGGAGCCAACTTTGTGACTCAGCTACTGTTGAGACCGGGTGCTTCTGACTTGACAGGGTCATTTAGGTAAATAAACTAGTTTTATACCCTTCATATTTATGTAATATTTATAGCACACAGTAGATATTGTATAGTTGTTTGTTTTCACTAAAATAATAAAATAAAAATAGATAAATGTTACAGTCAGATCTAATCTTCATAAATAGATTACAAGTTTCTAGGGTGATTGCAGGGTTGTGATCCTAACTGTGAAAAATGTGTAAAGATGGTCTTTCTGAACAAGATTTCCCATGGGATCTGAATGAACAAACATACTTTTTTTTACGACAAGTAAAGTTCGGATACCTGGGGTAGTGGTAATTAATTATAAATGCATCCAATCAGGGTGAAGATCTAATGTTTGTAGTAATAGAAACATATTATTTGCAGGTTGTACAAGAAGGACATTTTGCTGAAACTCATAGACAGCTGTGTGTCCAAGGGCTATGTCTTCCAAATGGAAATGATAATCAGGTAACTTGTTACTAACTTCAAATCCTTATGTCATCCTATTACCGCAAATACCAGCTATCTGCACAAATCAGGATTTCATCATCATCATCATCATCATCATATCAGCCGAAAGACGTCCACTGCTGAACATAGGCCTCTCCCAAAGATTGCCACAATGACCGGTCCTGCGCCACCCGCATCCAGCGGACTCCTGCAACCTTCACCAGGTCATCAGTCCAGCTTGTGGGGGGCCTACCCACGCTACGCCTTCCGGTACGTCAGGATTTGGCAAAATCAATTTCATTATCATGACAATTAAATTCATTGTCAAATAACATTGTAGTTTTAAGTGACTTTGTATATTGTGAGATAATAAAAAACTAAACTAACTAACTAAACTAAACATAATACATGACTGGTATTTGCAGTATTAGGACAATATGTTTCTGCTGATGTTGCTGAATTGTTGATTGATATTATCAAACCATGATTAGAAAAGGATTTGAAAGTACTGTTGATACAACCATGTATAAGTCAATCTAGGATATATTCATAGTTTAAGTGCAGAGGTTTACAGATAATAGATTAATTTATCACTCACTAGATCTATAAACAACTCTTTCTTGGTAAATGTTGTGTTATTTTGTTGTGTCAACAGTACTTTTGAATCCCCTTCTGATTCCAGTTTGATAATAGCTTCACTCATGAACATGCATGCTTTGGTTTATATGTATTGTCCATTACAATTAATTTATGTAATTTAACTAATCTAATGAATTATAGTACATTTGCAAAACTGCATGTGCATGGAACAAATAATAATATGTGAGCAGTTAAGTAAAATAATCCTGCTTTGTTACTCACTACAAGCAACTAAGTGGGATGTTTTTACTAAAACATTCACATATAATTGATGCTTTGGCTTATTACTAGACATATGTTTCATGTAGTTATGCACATCTCTCAAATATCTTTAAACTGCCAACAGTTCTACTGCTACACATATTGAGGTTTACACTTTTTGGGTCACCCTAACCTAGCAATCAATCAAATCAACGCTGACATGACTGTAAAGCCTTTAAAAGTTATATTAGAGATGATGACTGTGGTTAGAATAAGTTCTTTCACATTATGCACGACATAATACACAAATAAATGATTGCTAAAATGTAGAGTGTAACTAGAAGAAAAAAAGTGTCCCAACTTTTTCTTTCTATTACGTAACCCTTTTTCAAACACTTTGTACAGCGGTTACAAAGTGGAGAGCATGTAAAATGTATGAAAAATGTGGGACCATTTTTTTATTGTACTTTTTTTCTCCTAGATTGAAAACATTAAATTTACCTACCTTAAAAAAATTTTTTTTGGATCTCTTCTCGCGAAAATGCTCATTTAATCAATTGTAAAGAACTTAAAAGAGTAAGTAATTTATATACTACAGTCGAAGACAAAATAAGGGGTATACAAAAACGTTCAAAAATATGTCCCAGTGCACTCTAATTCTGTGTAATAAGAACGTCGTAACATATTTATGAACGGATTCTTTAGATACTTATTTTTGCACGTGACTGTACAAACGTCACATTATTTTTGTGTAAAAAATAAATAAATACCTTGGGACAACTTTCACAAATGGACCTAGTACTGGTAGCTACTAAGTACCCATGGTAAGCTCTATTAAGGCTTGTGATGTGGGTACTAAGCGACGACATATATAATAGATAGATACAAATATATACTTATATACATAGACAGCCACAACCAAGGAACAGATATTTGTGATAAATATACAAATAATGCCTTCACCGGGATTCGAACCCGGAACCTCCAGCTTTGTAAGCAGGGTCACTACCAACGCTACGGAGGCTGATAAATATAACACTTAATAAGTTAATAGTGGCGATCGTTTTGACAGTTAAAAAAAAGATGTTGATTAGACTTGCCATTCATCATGCCTATTATCTTGTCCACAGAGCGCGCCAACTAGACTACACAATCGGCGAAGTCCCCATCACGTTCGTGGACCGCGTGTACGGCGAGTCCAAGCTCGGCGGCTCTGAGATCGTGCAGTTCGCTAAAGCCTTGCTGTATCTGTTCGCTACCACGTGATCTGGCTGTATCAGGGATTTCCATGAGGTTAAATGCTACTATACCTGCCGCAAAACAATCTGGCGACTGAAGGCGTCTTGCCTACGAACAAATAAAACATGGAAGCCGCACGCCATAGTAAATTGCCTTTCAAAAACGGTCCTGAATTTTGGTTGACAAATGTCACCCCCCTCTTTAATGCATCACGGCAATGAATTTCAATATCAGCCTATAAAAACTTAAACCGCCATTTAAAAATAGTTGTGATTGGTCCATCAAAGTTTTGATTGGTTATATTCTATAAACATTTGTCAAAGATGTTGTGCCGAAATATGTGCGGTGTTAAGAAAAGCACTATGTCCTGACCATCTTGGCACAATTGAACAATTCATTTTGGGGGCATTTTTGAGCTGGCATTAGACGTCCATGTTATATATGGTCGCAGCGTCTTGCTATCTACGTTACACTTATTAGTTCCTGGTCAGAGTGAGAGAGATAGCAGTCACCAAATAGTTTTACGGTAAGTATAGTGCTTTTGCTTTGTAATTGACGTACTGTAGGCTTAAACGTCGAAAAAAGGTCATAAAATTTCATATGTTAATATAGTTCTGGCATTATTTAATTTAGAATTTTATAAAGATATGTTTAAAAGGCTGGCCTTGGATCAACCAATATGGAGAGCACTTCACCAAGCTGCACCGACAAGAGCCCAGCTCTTAAATTGAAGAAAAATTCATTGAATTTAGGCATTCCTGGGACATAATATTAAAAACTATAAATATAATTAAACTGTTAAACTGCCTTGCATTTAGTCACTATTGCTAGACATGTCTCGGAGAGTCTCCATTACCCCAGTATCCAAATAAGGTGGGCCTGAGGGCCGAAGTTACAATTGAACGGAAAATGTTAAAAATGTTATTCACAGTGATACAGGAGGTTACACTGAGTAATGGATAATTTAGCGTTTAGCCTCATTGAAATTAAACATATAGTTGAATAGTACAATGTAAAAAGTAAGAAACGCCCTCGTTTAACTGTAAGCACCAATTATTGTGCGTCTACCACAATATACCACATGACATTTGTTACATCCGTTGGTTTTTAATACCCTTAAAAATTATCCTCAATGTTTTTGTTTAAAATACACGTTCTGTTTTTGAACAGTAACTTTGAATTATATATAAACATTTTTTTTTATTTGATCCAACAAGCTTCCGCTTGTAACTTGTACCTAACTTTTAATTTTATAAAACCCAACCCAGGACGCTTAGCACATGATTAATATATGTCAGTTTGTCGCCGCGAGATAGATTTTCCATCTTTTACTAACTATATTAATAAAAGAGGGACGGATAGTCCTATCTCGCAGCGACATACTGTGCAAACATGTGCTAAGCGAAATCAAAATACTTACATTAAAATCGAGTCTGTCCTAGAAACATGAAAATAACCCATGTTGTGCACGATTAATTAATTTATGTGCATAATTTAAAATGTAATTAGGTCGCTGACGTTATTCATACATTCCATAAGTTAAGGCTGCGGCCATTGATCGAGCGGCGAGCGGGGCGAATAGCGAACAAGCGATATATGTACCTATTCATGAAATATGATAATGTATAATTGTATATAGATGTAAAAGTATATAATAATAAAGATTTTGTTACAAAATAAATTGTTTTTTTTTTTTAAGTGCAACTTGAATAAATAAATGGTCAGTAACATTTCAATCCCTTAGGCACTGGTCTCACTGCGAGCTACTAAGCTATCGTAGCTCGCGGTGAAACCAGTGCCTTAGTCGGCTCTTACGACAACACCTCACCAAACTCCTGCTGTCTCACCAAACGGTTCTATTAGATTTATTTATACAGGATGATTATTTATTCATTTTTGTTTTAGATGGTTCATTCTGAGGTCATATTGATGAACTTTTACTATGGTTCCGACATCCGCTTCGAGAAAAAAAATCTGATAGTTTAATTGCTAGTAACTGGCCACTCTCCAGTAACTGGCCACCTTATATAAAAAGGAACTCTATGTGCTTGTGGTTAGAATTCATTTTAAAAATGTCATTTTTTTCCCTCTTCCAAAATGAATTCTAATTTTAAGAACATTGAGTTCCTTTTTAGGGTTCCGTAGCCAAAATGGCAAAAACGGAACTCTTATAGATTCGTCATGTCCGTCTGTCACAGTCGATTTACTCGGAAAGTATAAATGCTACAGTAACGAAATTTGGTAAGGATATGTGTTGTATGAACCGCTACAGGATTATAATACTAAATTGTAAAAAAAACATTGGGGTGGGGGCCCTCCATACATGTAACTGAGGGATAGAAAAATTGTTTTAGTTGTATGTAAGCGTGTGGGGTATGAATAGAAAGATCTTTGAAAATGATATGAAGGTTTATAAATCTCATTTTTATCTAAGCAAATCGTTTTCCAGATATCAGCTCTCAAAGTCTGAAAAATGTGTCCCCCCCCTCTATTTTTTAAACTACGCGATATAAAATTCTAAAAAAAATATATGTTACGCACATTAATAAACTCCATCAACGATTTTTGGTTTGATTAAATTATCTCTTATAGTTTTTGAGGTAGGTTGATTTAACTGTATTTTTTAATAATAAATTGATAATGGTACGGAACCCTTCGCGCGCGAGTCCGACTCGCACTTGGCCGGTTTTATTATAGAAAGTGGTCAGTTACTGGAGTGTGGCCAATTACTAGCATTTTACCTATTCCATATATTTCCGCCTAATAATATCTCTGGGTATGTATGGAACATCAAATTATTTTTTCTCGAATCAGATGTCAATCCTACGTTCATTTATTTCTAGTTTTTAGAATTCTATGGAAAGAAAAAATCTGTAAGTGCACCATCATAGTTCTTAGACACAAACCTTTCTTTTAGGGGTCATAGCACGCAAAGCACTGATTATAAAGGAAGCTAACCCCTCATGCGTCATCCATTTTAACAAGCAATAAAGACATAACAGCGTGTCTAATCTCCCACAGCCGATCGCCACAGAAAAACATTCTATTGATTTAGTTGGTACTCCTTCTGTTTCAACATTACTCATTCTACCACCAACCATGTTCCACATCGCTTTATTTTTCTTCTTCACAACGGTTTTTGGGAAAATAGATAAGCCAAGTTTTGAATACATTTTTCACGAGCGGTTTAATAGTTTGCAAGAGTACCCTAAGTTGAAAGTGCCGCTGCCAGAAGTGAATGCTTGGGTTTTGAGCTTAAATAAGGACGTGGATTCGTTGAGATTGAGACAAGCGTCAGGAGATGAAGTGCTGGAGGTATTTGGCAGTAATTTAGACGATGGGTGAGTCTGCATTTCTCTGTAACAGTACGCAATCAGGCTTGGGTCCAGGACTTCGATCAGGGGGGGGGGATACTTAAAACAGCACCTAGGCATACCCAAGTCCAGTGTCAGGGGAGGGGGGGGGGGGGCAAGTGCCCCCCATTTCCCCCTCCCCCTGGATCCGTACCCAATCAATATAGTACATATTTTTAAGCATTTTTACAATGCTTGTTGCGAAACTTATACCATAATGGAGCATCATCCAAAAATAGTGATGACCGTACTGTTTTGTAATCAATACGATACGGACTAGGTCCTTAAACGGATCATCACATTTTTTTACACCCTTTATACCTAAGCACTTCACTGTATACCTATAAGACCGCGGTGGACCGAAAGACGATTTTGTGGACATAATAAAACGTTTTTATCATTTTTTTATGTGACGAAGGTATACAACTGAGCTCTCAGCCCACCGATGGAAAGCAGGAACTGAGGCTGGATCAGAAAATCGCCTATGCGCTGCCTACCCTGAGGACTTAGATGGATTGCCTCTATCTATGCCAGTAATTACACTGGCTATATTACCCCCGAACCGAAACACAGCAGTGCTAACACTGCTATTTAGCGGCAGGTTAACGGGTAAGACGGTGGTAGCTATCGGGGCGGACCCTGCACGAGGTCCTACGACTTTAAACGTCCTTGGCAAAAAACCTCGATATTTTATTAGAATACTTACAATTACAATTGATTTCAATTTCAGCCCTTTTCCTCGTCAACCCAGGAATCCAAGGAACAGAGAATCTATCAAGCGTAAAAAATTAAGTGCTGATCCTAACGTCGATGATAAAACAATGATTTCTGAAATCATGAGGGTCATTAACAAATTCGCGTAAGTTATATTTTAATACTGCAGAGTAGAATAGCACCAACCCAGCAGAGACGTCTAGAAGGAAGTTAGGAAGGAAGGTAGACGTCTAGGAGTTCTGCAGCTCCAGTTAAGAGAAATGGGGTGAATGAGCACAGTGGATGCTCGACAGCCCCAGGGGCGGATCCAGGACTTCGTTGAGGGGGGGGGGGGGGAGGGCACTGCCCTATGATATGATAGTATTTTATACTTAAAGCAGCACCTAGGGTTACGTAAGTCCTGCATGAGGGGGGGGGACAAGTGCCCCCATTGCCGCTCCCCTGGATCCGCGCCTGGACACTTGGACAGCCCGCTCCAGTCCGATCGAGCGTCCCTCTTTAACATAGCACCAACCCATTACACTTTGGGGTGTCGTACAAGGCGACTAATTCCAGTGACGTCGTATATGACCTTCGCTCGCCGTCAGCGCCATCGCCCATAAGGTCCTTTTCCCAGCGTCTTTGACGTTAGACTGTTTCGAATAATTGTTTTTTTTTTCCTTTAACTAGTACCTACCGTTTGGTAGCCAAAGCTAGATTCGTAACCAGCTTCTAAATGGGAAAAAATGTAAATGTGTAATAACTGGCTTTAAATCGGGACTATACGATTACCGATTTGTAACCACCGCCTACCAAATCCGGCTACGCGATGGTAAAGTTATTCCCATTTCATAACTGGTTACCAGGCGGGAATAGTTATTTGTTTTACTAAGGAGCAAAGTGATTGTCATAGAGTATATTGAATAGTAGTGGTGATTGTTTAACTCTCGTGCAAATACTGAAACCCGAGCAAGCGAAAGATTCCAGAATTTGAACCACGAGTGGTTCATAAAATGGAATCTTGAGCGATGCGAGGGTTTTAAGGCACGAGAGTTTAACAAGCTTTACTGCCGAGTGAAACACAACATTTTTCACCACACTAAAGCGAGGAAACATGCGAAATAAAACTCAAACATAACAAATAAGAAGTAAATACCTTTGCAAGTCCTCAACTTCCAAAAAATAAACAAATCAGCTTTAGTCTATCCAGAAGATTAAAAAAAAAAATATTTAACCTCTAGAGATTAAAACACAGTTTTGAACTCTGAAATTTAAGGACAAACAGCGTGTTTACGAGCAGTGTGGCGAAAATAACTATAGTCTATCCAGAAGATTAAAAAAAATTACTTTAACCTCTAGAGATTCAAATACAGTTTTGCGCTCTGAAATTGAAGGACAAACAGCATGTTTACGAGCATTATGGTGAAAACCATATTTCCCAAGCGGTACTAAAGGTTTTTTTTTTACTTCAGATTGACTACACAAAAAGAACCAGAAGTGAACTTAGATGATGCGGATAAGGGGCTCCCTACAATTAAGGTACAGTTTTTACTTAGTTTTGTCCCGATGTTTGTCATTCATCTTCATATAAATCCGGCAAGTTTTAAAACAAACTTATAATTATACTGTTTAGGCTAGAAAGAGTTCTAGCCTATATGTGCGTGTGTTAGAGAGGCAAACAGCGAAATCGTAAAATGTTACTTTATAAAACGCGACCCAGTTATCACAGCCGGGCGAGTATCGCCATGTCTCTTTTTTTACACGGGAGTGCGTATCTTTTGTTCGTGTTTATAATCCATAGTTCATAGCTTAGTCGTTCGCAGCGAGACTTTAGGCCAGTTTCTCAAAAGCTTGTAACTTTTAATACAAGTGGAGTCTCTTTTTAACATCATTAATAAGATAAGGACTTCCGCTTGTATTACAAGTTACAAGCTTTCGAGAAATATGCCCCAGTGCCTAAAGAAAGGACAGGTGGCGATAGACATATTTATGCTCAAAACTTCTATTCATTTCAGTTATACTTCAAAGCAGCGTTCACAGCACTAGTGGTCCGCGCGGAAGGGAGACAGTGGCACTACCTCATCCGCCCTCCCTCTCTATTCCCCGAATGGTTTTACGACGACCACGAGCCCAAACACGACACGTTGGGACCTTACATCGATGTTCCTAAAAACGTGGCCAGAGAGTTTTATAATGCTCTATTTCATATGTTGACTATGTTTTTGAGTTTTCCTGTTTAAATACTGTATGCATTTCTGCCATGTTTTATTAAGTGATCGGAACTATCGGTGCAAAACCTTAATAAAACTTAAAAAAACTGACATATTCCCACACTTTAGTTAAGAAAAATATGAATGTAATTATTATTGTTTATTTATTTGTATTGTGCTGCTGCTGTGTTACCTGCCGTGAAACTGTTCACGTGATGGCCTCATCGGAAGACCAGAGGCCCGTTTCTCGAAAGCTTGTAACTTGTAATACAAGTGGAAGTCTCTTTTTGACACTTTTCATTAAATAAGGACTTCCGCTCGTATTACAAGTTACAAGCATTTGAGAAATAGGCCCCACAGCACTGGCACTCGCTAGCAACATGGTGAGATGAGGCCATTTCGTAGCTTACACGTTCTTATTTGTTTAATATTTATTTTTTCGTTTCTGTATTTTGTGTTTGCTACGAATAATTTTTTTTCTATTCTATTCTAATATTATTGAAAAATCTGTATCCAATTTTATTGCGTATCTCAGAATCTTGAACTAACAATATTTGGGTGTGTAGATACATTATATTTTATGGATGTATGTGCGCTTTCATGTCCACTTGTCAAGTTTTGTTAGTTTTGCACCCAAAGTTTTGCCGTGTGGTGACGGCAGTAAGAATACATTTGTCACCACCCCAACTCCTCCTGCTGGTGTCGTAAGAGTCGACTAAAGGATTGAAGTGTGACTGACTATTCTACAAGATTGATGATGGGCAGCAGCGTCATTATAGTGGACACATTACTGCGATCGCCAAACCGCTTACCCAGCGTGGTGATTATGGGCATTTACCTCCTAATGCGTCTATACGCATAGTTAATAGGAGAGGCCTACGTCCAGCAGCGAACTAACATGGCTGATGATGATGCACCCTAAGTTCCGATCACTGCCTATTTATTAACCCTTTGACCATTTGACAGCTCTTTTAAAGCATTCAATTTCGAACCTTACATATTTGTAAATAGATTTGGTTTTGTTTTTTATATGACGAGTATGTTTGTAGTTATTTAAGACAGTTTCAAATGATAGCTTGGTTTTATAAAACATAGGGCCTCCCTGTCAGACTTGCGTATCAATTTCTAAGTGTAAGAAAGAGGCAAGTCGATCGTGGTAGGCTCTCAGGGGGCCTACTACGATATACTAATGTGATTCAGTTTAGGACCTAAACAGAATCGCATTTATAGTTTTGTAAATTTCTTATGACCTACTGCTGTTAATGCCCCAAATAAATAAAATAAATAATAGACAGCATCTAAAATTGACCCTTATAGCATAGTGCCGAGGATATTGACGAGGTTTTCTAGCTGTATCACAATGTTGATACGCTGCGTGCGAGGAATTCGCTAGCTTTTCGATCTCTAGATATGTCAACCAGACATCTTAATACTGTTTGCATAAAACTTGCATACTGTTTTGGTCCATCGAGCAGTTAACCCTTTGACCATTTGACAGCTCTGTCAAACCATTCAATTTCGAACCTTATATGCTTAAACATTGATTTGGTTTTAGTTTTTATATAAATAAATATCTTGGGACATCTTACATAAATCAACCTAGTCCCACGGTAAACTCAATTAAGGCTTGTGATGTGGGTATCAGGCGACGATAGATATATATAATATATGTGTATAATAGATAGATACATCTAGATACTTAAATATATACACAGCCATGACTAAGGAACAAATATTTGTGATAAATAAATACACAAATAATGCCCTCGCCGGGATTCGAACCCGGAACCTCCGGCTTCGTAGGCAGGGTCACTACCAACTAGGCTACGGAGGCTGACGAATGACGATATGACGGCAAATATGTTGCCAATACCTATTAAAGGGTTTTAAACTGGTATTTTCGTATACAGGGTGGGAAGGAGTATACCGACAGACTTTACCAATGCATTTTTGATAACAAAAGAAGTAAAAAAAAATATGTGACATATGTCATTATCGAACAAAAAAAAATTTTTTTGGTTATTCTGTTTTTTAATATTTCGTTTTTTTTTGTACATGACCATTAATAAATTGTAGGGAAAGAATTTTTTTTTCAGGGTTTTTGATATTTTTTTTTTGTTGAACATTTTTCTGAAACTTTTTCGTCATGTCCTCTAACTTTAATCAGTGTGTATGTCGAGATGAAAACTACTAGTGTAAGAATTTTAATCGTGCAGGCATTTTTCAGTGACTTGTGATGAAAATAGTTTTTTGAATAACATGTCATTATCTCTTAAACTAAGCCGAATCCAGAAAAGTTCATATGAAATTATAGCCTCAAAATGTGTTCAGGAATACACCTTTCAAGTTTGTCGGTATACTTACCAGCCACCCTGTATTTACTAGTCTTATCAAAGAAGTTAAATTAAAACAATAATACAAATTAAATCATTTATTCAATGTAAATGGAAACTAAACATTTTATTACAATTACAATATGTTTAGTCCTAAATTGTATATTAACTCAATCCTTTTCACCTAAATGGATATAAAAAAGGAAAATAAACATTATTTTGTCGAAACTGCCTGTTTCATCATCATCATAATCATTTATTTGTTTGTTTAAGTATACAGCTATAATCATACCAAATCCCTAAACAGACATACATATTCTGTAACACAAAAATAAATGAACATTAAAAATATACAAAAAAAAGTATCTTCTTCACCAATAAGTTGGTGCAAAAATAAATCATGATTATTTTTTTAAACGCTATACTCTCCTGACATAGCGCAATATCGCGTAACTACCAAAGCAGATAGAGTTCAAATATCAAACATTTGACACTCAAATTGATCCTAATTGAATTTGTTAGTTACGCGGTATTGCACTATCGCCGACGATAAGTTCTTACGTAGGTAGAGACGGAGCTATTAGACGGAATGAGATGGTCATATTCACTTCTCATTCCTTAGTATAGCTGTTTCTATTACTTACGTAAAAACTTTGATGTAACTCCGACTTTACATTCGTAGTGTGACATGACAATAGAGTACAGTCGCCATAGAATATATTGTAGGTCATAGCAACCAAAGTACCTAGTAAAAATAGTGGCTTATTCCCACATGTTACCACCAGATTGTCACCACTGGCCCACTAGGTATAAAAATTCCCAGCTGTTACCACTCTGATTTGTGGTAACCACTGACACGGTTTTCCTCAGTGGTTACCACCAAATATTTTAGTGGTAACTACTTTTTTGGTGGTAACAAGTAGGAAACAATATTTCCAGTTGTTACCACTGAACGTATCTGGTAGTAACAGGTGGGAATAACCCAAAATACTTAAAAGGCAGTCTAAAGTATTTCAGATTTGACGAACGCTGTACAAAGCTTATACTATAATTAAATATGTATGTACTATAACTACATAATAAGTATATTTATACATATTAATTATATAACATAAACGGTTATCACTGGATAGGATCCGCTATCCTAAAAGTGAGCAATATTTTAATATCGTAACTCTCATGGCGACCTTGCCAACTACTATCCATTGGAAACTAACAGAAAATATGCATTAAGTATTTATAAGCATCGCATAGGCAAAGACAGAATTTAAAACAAAAATGTCGTTGTATGTCCCTATATCTATCATGTAAAATAAAAATATCCCACGTATTATAAGAGACTCGTCAGAGGTGAATATTACTATTTCATTCCTTAGCGTAGCTCCGTCCCTACAATTTACGTAAGAAGTCACGAGTGTAAGGCTGCGTTTCCACCAGAGATGTGCGAGGATGTGTTTCCATACAAATGACACCTCGCTCGAGTTATTAATAGGTGGAAACACATCCTCGCACATCTCTGGTGGAAACGCAGCCTAATGCTGACCTTAATTATACAGCGTGTTATACCACCCACTGAAAACCTTGAACGGGGTGATTTAGTAGGCTATATTGAACAACTTTTACAATGGGGCCAATCACGAAATCTAAAAAAAAATGTCTTTCATACTGTGACCGATCGATAACGATATTTTGTATGAAAGAGCCAAATTCTTTTTGGGGATTTCTTGGGAGGTAACCCAGAAATCTCCATAGCAAAAGTTGTTCAGTATAACCATACTTTCTCCTACCAAATCACCAATTTTCACTGGATGGTGTAACACCCTGTAGAAGTCCGCTTCGGCGCATGCTACGCACGAAAACGAGCAGTGTGAGCGGACACAAAGAAACATTTAACCTTTAGACCGCCATAGTCTGCCATAGACGACAACGGACCTGACTACGACGCCAATGACGTCACTGGTCGACAGGTACGCCAACAGTAGGAACTTACGTGGGACCCCGTAACCCCGTATTCAATGAGGGTTTTCTCGAAAACGTATGCCACTAGTTGGCGCCACTTAACCGTAAGGTCCCGCTAAGAAACACAATTATCTAGCTGCAAAGAAAAACTAACTAAAATGTATATTTATTTTTTTATATAATTTTATCAACTCATACAAAACATTTAAACACGAAACTATAGGCGCTCTGAGAATTTAGACAAGTTTCTGGACCTGACGCCTCAGTGCTGCCACCCTGGTGAACGTCTTTTCAGAAAACCCTCATTTCGCTTAAATAATCGTGAACGCGCGGCGTCTGGTGATCGGCATATTCCTTCGCCGTCTGGCGGTCAAACGGTTAAACCACGAAGATTGCAGAAATACCATTTTAGTTTGTAATAAATTATTAATTTATCACCTAACTTACATCGTCAATGAAATAACGTCAAATTGTATCTACTGATATAGGGCATTAATAGTGCAGTTTATAAATAATGTTGTATTTGTATTTCAAACTTTGTACGTAGCATGTACCACTGCGGAAGTTATATACACGATGGGAAAGAAGAAGCCGACAAACTTCACTCACACATTCTTATGACTCAAATGAGAAAAAATATAGAAGTGCAATTTTATTTGTTGATTTTTCGAGTTTAGTCAATATTTTGTTATTAAATCGTAGCGGCAATAGGGCTTCAAAATGTGCAAGTGATGTTCTTTTTTTATTGAAGAAAGAAATATCTTGCGATTCTTTAATTTTTTATTACTGTTAGGACTGATTTTTCAATCACCAGTTAACAGTAACTGTCAAATAAATGTTAGCCCTGTCATTTTTCCACTGATGATTTTAGAAAAGGATGGTGATAATTTTAACTAATGGACAGGTTTATTTGGGGATTGAAAAATCAGCCCTTAGTGTAAGTATCTGGAGTGTTACCAAAAATATATTTTTTGTTCAGTTATTAAATATTACAAAAGCTAATTTTCGCAAAAAAAGTCAGTGTCTTGAGAGCTAGAACGAATCCAGAAGAGCTCATTTGACATTTTAATCTCCGAACATGGCCATAACCTTAAAATGTTTCGGCTTACTCATAATCACGGTGTATACACTCAACCCACTGTAAGTATAGTACCCGATTGACGAATAAGACGAGAAACATCACTTCAGTTATGTTTGTTATATATTGTAGTGAAACATCGTATTTTATGACATGACAAATATGATACATAATGAGCCCAAAACGTGTAAAAATGTGGATGTAAATACGATGACTAGTTATCTTCTTACAGTGCAATATTTACATTATTACTTCTGTCGTGGACAGTAGTTTTGGGGTCGCTAATTAAAGTAATTAAATACAATGTTCAGGCAATATACATTAATATTGTTAAAGATTTCATCTCCAAACATCAAAATCGTCTGCGACCATATATAACATGGACGTCTAACGCCAGCTCAAAAATGCTCCCAAAAACAATTGTTCAATTGTGATTAGATGGGCAGGACATAGCGCTTTTCTTAACACCGCGCATATTTCGGCGCAACATCTTTCACAAAATGATTCTATAAATAGAAGCCAATCAAAACTTTGATGGACCAATCACAACTATTTTTAAATGACGGTTTAAGTTTTTATAGGTTCATTACCGTGATGCATTGAGGAGGGGGTGCCACTTGTCAACTAAAATTCAGGACTGTTTTTGAAAGGCAATTTAGTATGGCGTCGGCTTCCATATTTTATTTGTTCGTAGTAAATGGCTAATAGTCAGACATTGTACATTCAAGGTAAAACATAGATGCGTGCAAAGCGCCAAATAAATGTATACACGGTTGTATACACATATATTAGGCATAATAGGCATATTTTTTGGACTTCACGCGCATCTGTACTTTTTACTTCGACTGTACATTTTACAGCATTTTTGGTGCATCGTTGTTGCGTTAAAGGCATCTAAATTACTACGAACTGTACCTGGAATAGCGAATTATTAGGTTCATATCAGTAAAGTGAACTTTGGCTAATCATCTTCCTAGAAAATATTCAAATAAATCCTATTAATTGAATGTATAGAAATCCTATTATTTCAACAATGCTGCAACAAAATTGCTGTAAAGGTTGTTGTCTGCGAATAATGTATGATGACTTTCCGATAGATAGGTGTTTACCTAATAATAAATTTATTTATTACATATTAGAAGCAGTTACTTTTATTATAAAAATTATACATTCACAAATAATGTCTTAAAGAGACACTTCATATCAATGAAGCTAATTATTTCAGATAGTAAGTTATTCGAAAACTGTTGAAATAATCTATACTTGTTTTAAAATACATGAAAATCATTACTAAACATTACATTTAGATATTTGCATAATATTTGAGATTTGAGTTTTAAATGCAACTCACATAATTCATAAATCATAAACAATAGAATATTTAATATTTAGAGAATAATTTTGGCATTCATACAGTAACAATTACAAATTAATTATGTTACAATATCACATTTTTTTCTAATTTGGTGAAAACATGCGAATCAATATAATATAAACACTTAAATTTTAAAGACAAACGGGTCTTAATCGCGTAAACTTACGGTTAATCATACCCTGACGTTTCGGGCATGACGTTAGGCAGTCTGCCTGCGACCACGGGTGTAACATCATGCCCGAAACGTCAGGATATAATTAAACGCAAGTTTACGCGATTAAGACCCGTTTGTCTTTAAAATATGAGTGATAATCGTGAAAGTTGAAATCAATATAAACTTAAGTCAATATAATTCATAGTTGATATGGTTATGTGTTAGTACTGTTATAAAGTTATACCCCTTTATTCATAAACGTTTGTTAACTTAACAAGCCGCTAATAATTGTTTGTCCCTTTTGCTCTTATGGACACGTTGTTAAGACCGAAAGGGACAAACAATTATTAGCGGCTTGTTAAGTTAACAAACGTTTATGAATAAGGGGGTTAGTTGCAAGCATGGCCAACTCGTTAAGGGTGCGGCTCCACTGAAGCGGAGAGGAGCGGAGATGTGCAAAATTGACCAATTACATTCTTCAAATTTAAAATTCGAAACACTGTGATGCGGTCTCATTGGCCAATTTTGCACATCTCCGCTCCTCTCCGCCTCAATGGAGCCGCACCCTAAAACTTCATGTCGATCTTTTATACGACGGTCACGTCACCCCTTTATGTTTGCATAGTTTAAGTATCATAATTATGCATAAAACCAGCGTGACTCAGGCGACCGTAACCATGGTAATAACAGACAGAAAAGTAAGTATATGGGTGAATCAACTCACCCATAGGGCGTTTGTGCACTACACTGACTTTTACCGTCCGGTAGTCCGGTTTTTTACGGTCCGATATGCCACGCCATTAAATGTATATAGTAGCTTGTGCACTATACGTAATTTTACCGTCCGACATTTTACTTTTCCCCATTCCGGACAGTATTTTTCCGATCCGAGATGACAGCTATGAAAAACGTGTTAATGCTTGTGCACTGCGTCCGGAATTGCACTGACTTTTACCGTCCCCGATAGTCCGATTTTACAAGCCAATCATCCGTTTTTTTCATGCTACTATGCCGCACCTCCGAGTAAAAAGACGGACAAGTGCACAAGCCAATCATGCGTTTTTTTCATGCCATATCGGACCATGAAAACTCGGTCTGCCGGACAGTAAAATTCATTGTGGTGCACAATCGCCCATATACTTATCTGGTGATTGTGAAAAAGGCCGTAAGTTTAAAATATTCTACATTTTGTATAATTCAATGTGCATGCAACAAGGTAGTCCTAGAATACTTAAATAAACCGACCGTCGGAAAACCAAACCTGTTAACATATTCACTGCCAACTACACATAATATACAGAGCCCGGAAAATCCATAGCAAAACAAAAGACTGTCGCGATCAAACTAGGGTGAGAAATATTTTTTTATCGATATCGAGTAAGTTTATATTTCAACCACGCCCGTTCCAAACCATTCAAGAAAAAACACCAATTATCACCATATAGGGGAGGGGGGGTCATCGCACAAATCACGTGTAATTTTTTGATACCTTCTGCTGAACAGTATACTTCTTTTAAAACATAATCAATTGTCAAATCTTGAACAGAGTTTTAAAATTTCACGGACATTGACCTCGTAGTTTGCAAAAAACCATGGGGGATGGGGCGGTCTAAAATAGGCCAAAATCGTATGACGTGATTAATGGACAAGCCCTAAACACACCGCTATGACTTTTTTTAGACAAAACTTACTCGATATCGATAAATAAATGATTCTCACCCTAGTCAGATTGCGACAGTCTTTTGTTTTGCTATGGATTTTCCGGGCTCTGGTAATATACGTGCGTTTACCTTCAAACTTGCTCTCCGGTTATTAACCAGTTTTACATACAAACCGGTAAACCGGTATAAAAACCGGTTTCCATTCCCTATTTGACATGACATGGCTTAACACGTCGTATGCCCTGTTCCGTGTCCGTCCCAAGCCGTTGGAATATAAATTATACACTTCAATACAATAACGTTTTTTGACAGTGCGAAAGGTTAACGAGACTGGCTAGCCTGTTAGAGATGCATAAGGACAGTAAAAGACCGGTAAACAATTCCCAAACGTATCACATACCAAGTCACTACATCGTGATAAAGATCAGTTTCCAGTGCAGCGCTATAGCGACAGCGAGCCACAAGCATAGCGAATGTATGCGTAGCGATTATCGGTTTTACTGTCCCAATTTCACATTAAGGAATGCTAACCGGTTTTTAGTTGCATGAGATTTCGGTTAAATCTCTAATGCATTTCAAATTTTAGCTGTCAATAGAGCTCAAAACCAAATGGTATGCATTAAGGGTAATAACCGGTAATTAACCGGTTTTTTTAACATTTAAAAACCGGTTTGAATTCCCTATTTGACATACGGCTTAAAGACTGACTGGCTAGCCATTTGGGGTGGCCAATCAACTATTAGACCGTTATTATTTTGTCTGAAAATAACAGAGATAATTTTATCAAGTTTAATAGGCATGATGACTGGCATAGTCAAATCAGCATCTTTTTTCGAACTCTCAAAACGAACACCACTATGATGCCACTATGGAATTTTATATGAAAGACTCAAAAGTGACGTCACGTTTGAGTACTGCCAAATGACCTACTCTTTTAAGTTCTTTTCAATTTATTAAATAGAAGTTCTGTACAAAAATGACTGCAATCTACATCTTAGTAATAATTTCTTCGTGTATTATGTTGTGCATAATGCTAAATAATTTATTTTAACTACAGTCATCATCCCTATTGACGTAGACAGAAAAATGATAAGTGTTAAAGTTGATTAGCGCGGTCACGAACAATAAACAATTGCCAACCTTATAACGCGAGTTTTGTTTTTATCCCAAGTGACAAAAACAGAACATGTCTACAGCGTGATAAAGATCCGTTTCCTGTGCAGCGCTATAGCGACCGCGAGCCACACTAGGATAGCGAACGCATGTGTAGCGAGTATCGGTTTTACAATTGCATGAGATTTCGGTTAAATCTCTAATGCATTTCAAATTTTAGCAGTCAATAGAGTTCAAAACCAAAGTAATATATGGCGTGTTATGCATTAAGAGTAATAACCGATTATTAACAGGTTTACATCAATACAAACCGCATTCTATATACGGCTTAATGAGACTGGCCAGTCTAGCCTTGATACATAATAATATGGGGCCAATCAACTACTGATATATTTATGTCCGGTAACGGTAGAGACAAGTGAACAGTAAACAATTGCCAACCTTATAACACGTGTTTTGAGTCACTACAGCGTGATAAAGATCCGTTTCCTGTGCAGCGCTATAGCGACCGCGAGCCACACTAGCATCGCGAAAGCGTGCGTGGCGAGTAGCTGCGCGTGAGTGGCGGCGGGGACCGCGATGTGCAGCGGGAAGTGCTTCTTGAGCAGCTCCGAGCCCAGATAGAGGAATAGCGCGTTTTGACCTGCTATAGCGACAGCGAGCCACAAGCATAGCCAATGCATGCGTAGCGATTATCGGTTTTACTGTACCAATTTTTACATTAAGGAATGCTAACCGGTTTTCAACTGCATGAGATTTCGGTTAAGTGTATTTCAAATTTTACCAGTTGATAGAGTTCAAAACCAAAGTAATATATAGCGTGTTATGCATTAAGGGTAATAACCGGTTATTAACCGGTTTACATCAATTTAAAACCATCAATGCAAACCGCATTCTATACTTGACATATACGGCTTAACCCTTAAATGCATAGTGATGTATATATGCATCACGTACTTTCGACCCTATTGACAAAATGTCAGAATTCAAATTTGAATAAATCTTTGTCAAGGTCACGCATTTAAGGGTTAATGAAACTGGCCAGTCTATCCTTGATACATAATAATACGGGCCAATAAACTATTGGACTGACATTTTTATGTCCGGTAACAAAAGTCCGTGAATAAGTCGACTAGCCCAATTATGAATAAACAATTGCCAACCTCATAACACGTGTTTTGTGTTGAAGTCACTACAACGTGATAAAGATCCGTTTCCTGTGTTTCGCTATAGCCATGTATACATGCCATGTATTTAACATCTACAGTCGAAATTGGCTAGTTGAGCCAGATTTATATAAGACAGATATTTTTGAGCTAGATTGGCTGTAGTATTGGCTTAAGGACAGTGCACGTAAAAGACCGATAAACAATACCCAACCGTATCACATACCTCCCATGTCTACAGCGTGATAAAGATCCGTTTCCTGTGCAGCGCTATAGCGACCGCGAGCCACACTAGCATGGCGAAAGCATGCGTGGCGAGTAGCTGCGCGTGAGTGGCGGCGGGCACGGCGATGTGCAGCGGGAAGTGCTTCTTGAGTAGCTCCGACCCGAGGTAGAGGAATAGCGCGTTTTGACCTGGAACAATATTTATATTGATTTATCCCCTTATTCATAAACGTCTGCTAACTTAACAAGCCGCTAATAATTGTTTGTCCCTTTCGGTCTTAACAATGTGTCCATAAGAGCAAAAGGGATAAACAATTATTAGCGGCTTGTTAAGTTAGCAGACGTTTATGAATAACGGGGTTAAACTTTCACGATTATCACTCATATTTTACAGACAAACGGGTCTTAATCGCGTAAACTTACGGTTAATTATATCCTGACGTTTCGGGCATGACGTTACACCCGTGGTCGCAGGCAGACTCAATAATAAAAGTAATAATTAAACGTAAGTTTACGCGATTAAGACCCGTTTGTCTGTAAAATATGGAACAATATTTGTTTAAAATCGTCAGTAGAGTCTAAAAAAATTTAAACAAACCTAAAAACTTGCATTATACACACCGTGTTTTTTGAATTCCGTTAAATTAAAGGGAAGGTTATTTAAGTCAAAAATGATCAATTTCTCTATGAAACTAGTATCTTAACTCTTACTGTTATTGAGTTATTAAAAAAATAAGTTTGATGAATGAACAAGTGTATTGCAACCTTTATTACATCCTAATTTACTTATTTTGACATGTGCCGTCAGTCACCTGAGATCTTATTCTTAAGGTTCTCTCACACTTGACATTTAAAATATTATGTATGAAAAAGAAAAAAAAAATACGAAATTAACAAAAACCAACTTCTAATAATGTCCCAAGTAACCTGTCTAATTTAACGAAAATGTAAAAAAATCCTCCGTATAGTATAATGCAAGTTTTTCGGTACCTAGTAGGTAGTATCACGCACGTTTAGAACGCAATATTGGTTTCATTACGAACTTAAAATCTTAAATCTTGAGGTCGCATACATGTTTGTTTAAATTATTTATATTTATTACTATCAACGTAAAAATTAAAAAAAAATTGATTTCTAGTATTAACGGCCACTACGCTATGTTGCGGACAGATGGACAGACGAACATGGCGAAACTATAAGGGTTCCGTTTTTGCCGTTATGGCTACGGAACCCTAAAAAAAGGACGGGTAGTCTATCTTGCGGTGACATACTACCGCGTCTAAGCTTACAGGTAAATTCACCAAAGCTGGCACGAATGGAATGAATGAAATGAATGACATAATAATATGTTTGCATGTATAAGGACCGTATCGAATTATAAGTAAACAAGATAAAAGTGACACAACTTTAATATTAAGTAATATTTTGAAATAAAATAAAAAATAAATTAAAATATAACACTTTTTCTAGAACTATGTTCTAAAGAGTTTGCCATAGGACCCCTATTTAGCCGTCAATCTTACTTTCTTCTGGATGTCCTTCATTCGATTTTGGACGACAACATTTGCGATATTTCCTGACACCCTGTTCCACTTTTTTTTTAAGTCATCGGCTGATGTTGCAGCTCTGGCATTTTTTGAAGCTGCCGCTTCATAAAAGCCAAGTACCTTTCGATTGGGGGTACTTCAGGGCACTTGGAGGGATTCATGTCATTTTCGACTATATCAACCTTGTTTGTTTTATGCCATTCAAGGGTGGCTTTCGAGTAATAGCATGACGCCAAATCAGGCCAAAACAAAGTAGGTATCCTATGCTTTTTAATGAGAGGCAGCAGTCTTATTTTTTAAATACTCTTCTTGGTATACTTCAGCGTTTAAACTACCTGTGGTGAAAAAAAAAATTGAAACGCATGCTACGTTGACAAATTGCTTGCCATACGAGTATTATTTACCAATTTTTTCAACACTGATGGCTGTATCTTGTTTAGAGAGAATTTTTCCAGCGGGCATGGTACAATACTAAGGTCCAGGAGTCGTTTATAAATCTAGTTTGCAGTACATTTCGTCGTCCATGATAATACATTGCTTTTTCTTAGTCAGCACATGATCATACGGTTTACTTGTCCGTTTTCTAACTGATACGACTTTTTTTCATCTCTTTTAGGTTGTTTCTGTTTTTTATATGTCTTTAGATTACGTCTCTTTTTAATTTTTTGTATCATAAAAGACGGAGTTTTCGCTTTTTTGGTAGCATTGGACAGAAAGAGTTGGATTTTGTAAAAATATCCGTACTACTTTCTTATGCAACGCTGGGTCCCATGGTCCCTGTTTAATTCCACTCTTGGGCAGATATTCTAAAGTTAAAGTGTTGGCGAACTTATTTATCGGTTTATATATGCCTGCAGAAGTGAACTTATACTTTTTAACGAGCTTTCTTATTGTTATGCCCTTAATTTTACACCAGTCGTCCAAAATTATTTTCCGTGTCTCTAAGTTAATCAGATCCATTTCATTGATTTTAACGGAATGACATATTGTTTCTGACCTTAAATCATACCCATTAATATGGTTCATAATATACTGAACAGTTTTTGTTATATAAAGTTGAGTATACGTATTTATAGGACCCTAAAGTTGTCTACTTACATTTAGATACGGTCCTTAATATATAATAACATAATAAGCTGCCTCATTCGTCGAAAATACTGCAAATGCCACTTTTTAAAAATAAATTATATACTCTATTAATTGACAAATGCTATTATTCTATAAGTAATTATTTAAATGATGATTTATAAATGTTGACTGACCAATATTTTAGGTTTTTTCTTTCTTTCTTTATCCATTGTTAATAATTTATAATTTTAAATCGTGACATTTACTAATAATTTATTTCAAACTAATTTTATTATTGATTGTATAGATTATCTACATACCTAATGATTGTTATTACTGGTTATTGTGACATATTTATTACATTGTAACTAGTTGTTGTACACCTCTGGGTAAAACATAGCAGAACCTCTGAAATTCTTGTCCATCCACATACTGTAAATACCTATGTTTACAAATAAACGCTTTGATTGATTGATCATTGTGTGTATGCGGCCCTGCTATACCAACCTGTATCTACTGTCATTTAGACATCCACACATAGATACATTCTGTCACCTACTCGATCCATTCGTGCCAGCTTTCGTGAATTTACCTGTACTGGATACTTAGCCAATTTGCCAATCGCTAGCGCTTAGTAGCGTATCGTAGTGTTCCCTCTCTGTCACTCTTTCATATTAGCGACAAAGACAGTTAGCTGCCTTTCGTTTACGATTGACGATTAAGCGCTAGCTATTGGCAACTTGGCTAAGCACCCAGGTGAGAATTGACAAGACGATACAAGGTACACTCACCCGCGTAGTACAGCGGCCTGCCTCCCCACTTCATCTTCAAATCCACCACGAAGTATAACACTGCCTGCGCCATCAGAGCCATAGCAGCCGTCACGAGGCAAAACGACACGCTCCACAGGTTCTTGTTTATGGGGATCGGTCCGTCGTTCTTCGAGAACATGCAGAGGGCGCCACCGGTGGCTCCGAAGACTAGGGACCAGAATACCCAGCGCATTATACGGGCCCTGGAATAGAAAAAGGTTGATTGTAGGGAATGAAAACCGGTTTTGAAATGTATTGGAAAACCGGTTAATTGGCACTAAACAAAATATCATACGAATATAATTTGGTTCACTTTCCCTAGTTAGCTTTAATTGCTGTCAAAAGGTTAACAGGTTTATGAAAAAATATATATTTGTACATCCAGGCAAGTCTTAAGTTAGACAAACCTTGAAAAAGCCTAATATTTTGAAAGAATTTATACTTTTTATTAAGGTGATTCAAAAACACAAAAGTTTAAATTGTTAAATAAATAAATATCTTGGGACATCTTACACAAATCGACCTAGTCCCACGGTACACACATATACTTAAATACATAGACAGCCATGACCAAGGAACAAACATTTGCGATAAATAAATACACAAAGAATGCCCTCGCCGGGATTTGAATCCGGAACCTCCAGCTTCGTAGGCAGGGTCACTACCAACTAGGCTACGGAGGCTGACAATAGAAAATAAGGTGGTTGAGTATAGGGAATGAAAACCGGTTTTAAAATGTATTGGAAAACCGGTTAATTGGCACTAACTAAAATATCATACGAATGAAATTTGGTTCACATTCCCTAGTTGGCTGGTATTACTGCCAGAAGGTTAACAGGTTTCTGAAAAAATATATACAGGGTGCTCGCGAGCATTCCGAAAGATTTTAACTATGCATTCTAGACATCAAAATAAACAAAAAATATTATGAGACCTACTGTCAATTTCACCAAAAAAAAATATATTTTTTTTTCGTCTTTTTAACATTTCCAGTACTTTTTATCATCAACAATTTGTTTAAATTATTTATTTCAATTGTTTTTTTTAGGTACAGGTTATTTCGTCAAGTCTATTCATATTTTTTGATTGTCAGGCAAATAAATAAATAATAAATAAATAAATATCTTGGGACATCTTACACAAATCGACCTAGTCCCGCGGTAAGCTCAATTAAGGCTTGTGATGTGG
Organism: Thaumatotibia leucotreta; assembly: GCA_025490895.1. Lineage (NCBI taxonomy): Eukaryota > Metazoa > Arthropoda > Insecta > Lepidoptera > Tortricidae > Thaumatotibia > Thaumatotibia leucotreta. Next base: position 57,019 of record JALPQI010004705.1, read on the forward strand.
GTACCAGGCGACGATATATATAATAGAAAAGCAAAAAAGCAAAAGGTGTGGTAATATTAGAACACATTGTGGTAGCATTGTAATCAAAAAGAAGTTAAATGACGAGTTACGTCGAAAAACTTATTTCGAAAAAAGGTTGATTATCTCTGAAACCAAGCCGAATCCAGGAAATTTTATATTATAACATTAAAGACTCTAAATATGGTCAGGAATTCAGCATTAAAATATTTTGGTTTCCTCGCGAGCACCCTGTATTTGTACATCCAGGCAAGTCTTAAGTTACCTTTTTTTTAAGTGACGAAGGTAGACAACTGAGCTCTCAGCCCACCTGATGGAAAGCAGGAACTGAGGCCCATGGACATAGTGACCAAAAAATCGTCTATGCGCTGCCTACCCCGGGGACTTAGATGGATTGCCTCTATCTAAGCCGGTAATACTTTTTAACTAATGTACACTCCACTTCAATGACATTTAAGCCTTTCATAAACACAACAAAGTAGCATTTCCTTTGATCCATCCACCTATTGATTTCACAAACAAATGAAATGAACCACAATTCCTAACAGAGCAAGAAAATAGTATGATGTGCCTTACGAGCTTAATTAGAACTCAATATTTTGTCTAATTAACATCATCGTATTTTTAAATGTGTGGCCATGAGTAAAGCCATTTTCAATTACAAAATAAATAAATAAATTACTTCATTAACAAAGTAATGATATACCGAAGAACGAAAAAAGAAGCGTTCTTTAGTACCGGTTAGAAAATACCGGATTCCGATCCTTGCTGGTATCAGTACTGACCTGGCATGGTTATAAGCCAGCATGATCCTAGTGGCATGGGCACCGGCTTGGACCACCAGCAGCCCGGACAGGATCCCCAGTAGACCCTCAGGGTCGTGACGCACCGTGGTGTGGTAGATGTCGTGGAATGTGCCGATCCCTGCTGGTATCAGTACTGACCTGGCATGGTTATAAGCCAGCATGATCCTAGTGGCATGGGCACCGGCTTGGACCACCAGCAGCCCGGACAGGATGCCCAGTAGACCCTCAGGGTCGTGACGCACCGTGGTGTGGTAGATTTTTGTTTTTTTTTATTTATTGGAGAAACAACAGAAGCAGTGACAAAACATGTAGTATACATATACAGTGGTAATGCATTAGGTGTTCACATACCTCCTTAAATGCTCCCACTAAGGACACATACAGTTTATACATTATAAACCAAAACTAATGCTACGGTAAACTAAACAAAAAGACCGCTGCCACTCAGTTAACAAACAAAGTGAATCTAGTTAAGCTTACAAAATATTTTAACAATCTGTCTCAGCTAGTATATTCAGTATTTGTTTTTGGAAACGTAGTCTATAATGTAATGTAGTATTAAAAATGTCTACTGACGTGAAGAACTTATTGTAGGAGCTGCACAGGCGACGCAGTGGTGCGCGTTTACCTGCATTGGTTGAGTTGGTCGAGATGTCGGGGAATGTGCCGATCCCTGCTGGTATCAGTACTGACCTGGCATGGTTATAAGCCAGCATGATCCTAGTGGCATGGGCACCGGCTTGGACCACCAGCAGCCCGGAGAGGATGCCCAGCAGACCCTCAGGGTCGTGACGCACCGTGGTGTGGTAGATGTCGTGGAAAGTTCCGATCTTGTGGAGGTGGGCTTCGCCGAAGACCATACTGTGAAAAGTTGTAAATATAATAAGGTCTGTTTGTTTTAGAGTTCGACTTCAGTTCCAGCCCGGTAAGCACATCATTGAGCGCGAGATAGCTCGCGCTGCGACAAAGCCATGCCGCGGCTGTCAAATTTATATTTCTAGTCGTCATTTTCTCGATTTTGGTAGCACAAGTTAACAGCTCGAGAAATTAGTTCCATGCGAAAGAGTCATCCCGCGGGCGACATAACAAGTGTTGCCATTTATGTGTGGGACTAACTTTTCTTTCCTAGCAACACTGAATCGGTATAAATAATGTTGAATGATGAGTGAACAGCAAGCTTTAAAAATGAAACATCTCTAGTCACGATAACGTTGTCTCGTTCACGTAGTATAAAGATTAAAGAGATAGGACATTTTAATATGAAAATGTCATAGTGTCGTTGAACTAAACCCATAGTTTTCAGAGGGAGAATGTGGATCCGGAAAAGATGAAGTACCTAAATTGGGTCAAACTACAAAAAATAAATATATCGGGTCTTCGAATTACCAGAAGGTATTTCGATGAAAGCTTGTACAAATCATTTAAATTTATGATGGAAATATGAGGGTTTCGTTTTCGTACCCGATACCCACCTCGTTAATCCATCCTCCAGGTTCCAAAACAATATACCTAAGACCTAAAAGTAGTTGATATATCGGATATCCTGCATATACCAACTTAATTATTAAGGTCAAGTATGTATGGCCAAGAAAAGTAACACCTTAAGTTACATACATCGCGTCTGATAGGTGACCATTCATCCTTAGTTGTCTTATCTAGTAAACAACTTTCTAACTTAAAAGTGCACGTTTTCTGTTGTAAACTGCCATATTTGGCTATACCAAAATACCTGAGTTCGTATTTGTGCAGTCCGTCCGTAGTGATTAGAAAATTGCTTAATTTTTAGTCAAGGAAACGGCAATTTACAACAGAAGACGTGTACTTTTAGGTTAGAAGGTTGTTTACTAGATAAGACAAGTAAGGATGAATGGACCGTATTATGTATAGTAAAAATCATACTACGATTATTTATTTGATCTGCAGGTTATTTTTGCGGAGGATAAAGCATGGTATTTATCAATTATTCATACTGTTTAAAGATATGGCGCAAACTGAAGAAAAAGGTTCGCGATCAGCAAATCGGATTCCACAACAACCATGAAGGCGGCCGCTGGGTCCCGCTCTGCAGCTCGTCGTGAACAACAAGAGTACGACGCTTGGCGCCCGAGCTCGTGGCGCTGCCTGCGTTTGGTTGGGTGGTTTTAAAGCATATCGTTGAAGTTAGAGCCCATGGGTGTATGATATTTTTTCACTATATGTATGAGGTTTCATGTTGTTACAATTTATGTTAGTAAATCACATTTCACATAGTGGAAGAAATATAACGCCGTGGACGCGAACTTCCGCGGCAAAGTATAAAAGTGCCCATTCAATTCAGACGATCGTCTACAATAGAGCAGAAATTATAGGCGTTTATTACATAATTAAATTATTAATATATTCGTGATTGTAAACTTGTTTGGCTCAACTGTTCTTTACGATACAAATATTTGTTACATTGAGTATTTAATACATGTTATTATAATAAATACATACTCGATTATTTATTATATATATTTTTATTGGTTTAAAATACGCGTTATTAATAGCCGTGTGGAGATGGTAGTAAGATTACATTTGTCACCACCCCAACTCTTCCCGTTGGTGTCGTAAGAATCGGTTAAAGGATTGAAGTGTCATTGACTATTTATTTATCAATGGGTAGTAGTGTGAGTAGTGTGTCCACTATGATGGGCAGCAGCATCATCATAGTGGACACACTACTCCCGATTATGGGTATATATTAACCTCTTAATGCGGCTATGCGCATAGGCTAAGGAAAGGACATTACCCATGCAGCCGTGAACTAATAGAGGCTGATCTACATTTTCCTATATAGATTATGTGTACAAATGCCGCTTTTCTTAATTATATTGTACCTACTTGTAAAATATAGCTGCGTAATTGTACGGTATACTACACAGAACATCGCTATCACAATGAATACTATTATGCATCTTGCCCTTAGATACTTCTATTCAATAGCTATTAGCATTGGTAGGTACGTTAATACTTCTTCTTTATTACAACCGCTGCTTTTAAAAATATTACTAGCATTTGATTCTCTATTAAACCTTGGGTCTTCAGACCTTACGGTATCGACTGTAGGGTCGGTAATGAAACGAAGTTTGTTAATATTAAAACATTAAATAATGCCTTAGAATGCATGTACTAAAACAGATTATTCATAACTACCAATTCATAGCTCATAGCTACAATAATAATTCGACTGAAAGCTTAAATTTGCAATCCGTAACGAACTTTATGTGTTTCTCGACTTTCTCGCCACCTTCATACCTCGACGACAATTTGTCGCATTTTGACATTAAAACGCAATGTATTTTATCGCTCAAGGTACACTTGTGCTACGAATTTTGAGGATATCTCGCGTGGGACTTTCAAGCGAAATAATTATGTCGCTTTGATAGATCATCGCGAGTCAGCGTTATCTCGCGCGCATGTTGTGCTACCAATTCGTGACATAGCTCGAGAAAACTCTATGTCGCAGTTTTTGTCGTCCCGCGCCCATGATGTGCTTGCCGTGATGAAGCATGACAGAGCCATAAATAAATAAATAAATATCTTGGGACATGTTACACAAATCGGCCTAGTCCCGCGGTAAGCTCAATCAAGGCTTGTGCTGTGGGTACCAGGCGACGATATACAGGGTGGTCCAAACCTTGACGTCAAAAAATGTTTTTTAGGTTCCCTACGTCATGGGCTATCAGAATATACCCCATGTACAGTCGTGGCCAGATAATTAGGAACAAGATTTTTTTCCCCATACAACTGCCTGCAAACAGGGCTATGCAAATTTGATAATAATTTAAAAAATATTTGACCATTTTTCTTTATTAATATCAGAACTTATCTATGATTAAATAAGGTATACTGGAACGTATTGCAAAGTTCCATAAAATACCTATCTTGAAAAATATGGATGACCCCATAAACACTTCAACCTAATTAAGAACAAAATGTATGAAATCGTTCCTAATTAAGTTGAAGTGTCTATGGCGTCATCCATATTTTTCAAGTTAGGTACTTTTTAGAACTTTGCAATACGTCCCAGTATACCTTATTTAATCATGGATTAGTTCTGATATTAATAGAGAAAAATGGTCAAATATTTTTTAAATTATTGTAAAATTTGCAAAGCCCTGTTCGCAGGCAGTTGTATGAGAAATAAAATCTTGTTCCTAATTATCTGGCCACGACCGTATGTTAGCCGATTTTTTGTAGTTTTCGAGTTATGAATTTAAAAAAAAATGTTTTTTGAGAAATTCTGGATTGAAGAAATTTGTTGTTAAAAAAAACTGTTAGGTTTTTTAACTAGTTTCTTTTTGTAAAAGTATTACTTCAAATATAGCATTTACTGACAAAAAAATAGCGTCCTAACTTTGATACAAGTAGGATAAAATA
>JALPQI010004706.1:0-47193 GCA_025490895.1 Thaumatotibia leucotreta
AACCCCCTACTCTACGAAATTCAATCGTTACACAAAACGTGATTCTTTGATTTCGTAGAGTGGGAGATAGAATAGCGAATGCTCGTTTGGTCTGAATGCACCTTCATGTGTACATTCCAGTTTACGCCGCTTTACCGAATTTAATACTTCCACCCTCTTGTTTATTATCTGAAATAGGTACCTTCTCGTCATCGACTTTATCCCTCCATGATAAAACTGATGTCTCAAAAACTGCGATGCCTAAAGGTGGATTTACCACTCTACAAAATTCGTTCGCTACACAAAACGTGATTGGTCTCAATTCGTAGAGTGGGGGATAAAATGAGCATTCGCTCGTTTGGTCTAACCCTTAGGTGCATACAGTATCAAAAACGATACAACCGAAATGACACATGTCGAAATAAGTAATCAATTGCGACTGTCACACTGAGCAACAGAGTTCTAATTGGCATCGATTGTTTACATAAGTCATTTCAGAAATAGAATGTGTGATACCATATGCACCTAAGGGCTAAATCCACCTTAATAATCAAAATATTCTGTTTTTGCGATCTCAAAAGAACGAAATTTTTTATCATACGATTGGAAACTGTTTGTGAAAAATGGATACAACAGCAGAAAATATTTTTCAACAATACACGAATATCTGATCTAGTTTCAAGTTTGAAGCGGCGTGAGTTCCGCTTCCGATGCATTGGGCCTAGAAATATAATTGAGAGGGTTCTTTGTATAAAAAGGTTTTGTTATATTTACACAATACAAAATCAGTTTTGTCGTGTCAACGTCATATTTCGTTTTGTTCTGTTACCGGCCTCTCCTCACTAAATAAAACAAATACTTCCAATAATTATGTAAACCGATTGGCCAGTAAAATAAATTAAAAAAATAACAATCCTAATAACTTGCATTATTTTATAATCACGAACTTTTAGAACACAATCTCGGTTTTATTCCGAACTTGAAATCTGAAATCTTAGTTCACTTACATTTTTAGTTAAAGTGATCGATATTTTTAGTATTAACGTAGTTATAAATATATTATCTGCGAATGTGTCTCACGATGTGTGTCAAAACCGTCAAAATGCTATGGAAAGTCAGCCGATTAGTATGATTACCGCTTAATTCTGTGATTTTTTTTATATACGTAACGAGAATTAAGTACGATATCTTTAGGAATTTATACTTGATCGGTGTTTTTATATTATAATATCCCTAATAGTTAAAATTAACACCAGTTAATTGTCGTTACAAACCTGACCGAAATGAAGGTTTTTTTTTTAATTCATGCTAATTCCATAAAAGTGAAAACGTTTTTTATACTCCCCACTGAACCCTGTTGTGCATTGTGTCGAATTCGTAACTTTTGCAATCAGCAGGTAATTACTGTAGTTTCCCAACTGCGAGCTTTCACTGCCTCGTCTGGTATAATAGTTCCGTATTAAAAATCCAAAAAAAAATCTTTAGTTAAATGGAGTGGACGTGGTTAAATGGATTAAGTAGATCGTGTGTTCAAATACTGACACCAGTCAAGCCAGCCGATTTTTTTTAACTTACCTATGTGCGGAATTATTGCGCGCAGAACCGATGGCCGTTGGGGCGGGAAGGTTCTTGAATGGCGGCCACGTACCGGAAGGCGTAGCGTGGGTAGACCCACAAGGTGAACTGATGACCTGGTGAAGGTTGAAGGAGTCCGCTGCATGCGGGTGGCGCAGGACCGGTCATTGTGGCAATCTTGGAGGAGGCCTATGTTCAGCAGTGGACACCTTTCGGCTGATATGATGATGATGATGTGCGGAATATCAGATAATATTTACCTTTTGATACACTGAGACCCTTATTATTTTTGAAAGACCTACCTATTTGACGATACCACACACTATAGAATTACAGCAAATGGTCATACAGCGTTCGCAAAACCAGTGTCATTCGTGTGTTTTTTTTTTATATTGGCACAACAAAGTGGCTCCACTCCACCCTATCGTAAATGAAAAGTTGAGCCCAAATCGCGGCGGCCACGAACAGGAGATCAGCAGTAACCTGTCAGCTGCTACCACCTTGCTGACCCGCCAGATGCTTCATCATCATCATCATCATCAGCCTATGTTAGTCCACTGCTGGACGTAGGCCTCTCCTATTAATTATGCTATACGCACTAGGAGGTAAATGCCCATAACCGCCACACTGGGCAAGCGGATTGGCGATCGCAGTAATGTGTCCACTATGATGACGCTGCTGCCCATCATCAATCTTTTATCAAATAATGGTCAGTGACACTTCAATCCCTTAGTCGACTCTTACGACACCCGCAGGAGGAGTTGGGGTAGTGACAAATGTATTCTTACTGCCGTCACTACACGGCTTTATGGCGTGTGTATTCACAATTGTTTTTTTCAGAACTTATGTGTGGAGTATCTTACTTACTTATGTACTTACTAGATGGGCGCAGCGACCCAAAATGAGTCCTGGCCTCCGACACAAGAGCACGCCATTTCACTCGGTCTGGAAAGATCTGGTCGAGGCGGACCTGAGCGAACTGTCAGTGCCACCCCGGGGAGTACATCAGTAGGGCCTCACGGCAAGCGGTGACGCATGTCGTGTTCGTCGAATATCTACGTACTAATTCGACCGCTGTCAGAGAATTTATTATAACAATTAACAATAAAAAATAAATAAAATAAAAACAGTACCTACCGTAAAACCATACAACTATAGTCCACTACTACAACTTTACTATGGTCCACAAGTCCAACTCGTAATTAAGCATCAATAGAAATCTTTGAATTTGGTTTTATCTGAGTATTTAAATCTTTAATGAGGAGACTTTGTGTAACAACTGCGTCAATAATATAATACTTACACTAAATCGAAGATATTTTGACTTAGTTTTGGACCATAGTTGGGAGCCTTTGGACTATAGTTGGATAGTTTTACGGTATAAAAAAGTAATTAAATATTAAAATTGTAATATATCATTTATTAATCCTTTGAGCCCCAGCGTCATCATATGATGACGGAAGTACATAAGCGCTCCAAATGCCTGGGATTCGATGGGTTAAAAAGAAGCAACCTTATTTTTCAGAAAAGGTACGAATTACGCGATACAAAGATTCTTGATAAGACCGAAAGGGACAAACAATACTTAGCGGCTTGTTAAGCTAAGAGACGTTTGTGAAGACCAACTGTGGACTAAAAGAAACTGACGATGTGTGTGTGTACGTATTCTCTCCATAAATCATTTTAATTTACCCCCAATTTACCCCATTTTGATTAACTTAATTAATTCTTCCCACGAAGCCATCTAAAAGCTTACATTGGGTAAAACGTACGTGAATGTGCCCATTTTATGGTAAATTAATTAAAGCATATTGTTATTGTGAGGTAAATCAAATTAAATTGCTTCAGTATACGTTTGGAATGAGGTAACGTTACAACTTAATCATAAAACAAGGTAAAACGTAAAATGAATTTGTAGCCTTTTACAGTACTTACAGTTGGTGTTCTTTTACGCACTAGTACGAGAAGTGGCGCATTTTTTGTCTAGTCGAAACTTCGAAGGGGCATCTGAACTGAATAACATCGTTTTGCTAGTGGTAGGACCCCGTGCGGTTTTCAAGTATTAGCATTTGACAATTATTTAAATTGCCAGTACCATTCAGTTTATTTTAGGAAAAAAACTTAATGGTACAGTCAATTTAACGCGTGTACTGCTTAGTTGTCAAACGTTGTGGCTGCGATCTGTCATTGTCAAGTGCAAATTAACGATTCATTTATGTGGCTGGCGTATAATAAAAGGCATTAAACATGAGTGTGGTTTCAAGATCATACTAGTGTATAATGCCTGATTATGTACAGTCACATACACAACTTTATCTAACTCCATAATGTCATAAATTTAGAATGCCAATTTACCTTTATTTACATTGATATCCACTAAGTAAAATATAACTATTCAAATCAGTTGGAATCACTCAATTTGTGTAAAAATATAATTACGAGTATTTATTGAAAAAAAAAAAAAGAAGTTTACTTTATAACATTAATGTATTGACACCCGATACTTTAATGTTAAGATTATGATGCATTGCACTTTTATGTAAACATTATGATACAGGCACAGGTACTGGTGTCTTATACAGTGTGTGGCCTACAACCGGGGTGAAAATTTAAACGGTGCATTAATAAGCTGATCGACAATCATTTCCACATATTGTAATTAAAAAAAAAAACTTTTTTTTTGAATTTTTTGTTCATGTATTTTTCATTATTATGGGTTCATTTACTTGAATTAATAGTTACCAATAACTTATCATTTTTGAATCATTGAAAAATGTACAATTTTTTTTTTAAACCGTAACAAATTAGTGTAAAAATAAAAACAAAATTATTGTTATGACTTCGTACCTGGTATACTATCATGATGTCTTGCGACTGACAAGCTACGACATCGTGATGCCAAGATCCAGTACTAAAGGTCCATTGCTTTGAATGACAATATCTCCGAACTTAACCACTTTGAAACACCGGGACCTTTACAGGATTATTGCCGATAGTCTAAGGAGTCACTCATTTCATTTTTCTCCCGTGTTAAAGGCCACACACTGTATAGGTCATTTACCATTTCTGAATACAGAATACGGTAATTATGATATGGATGTAGATAAATGTCGATTATAAAAGTACCTAGCAGATTAAAACACCGTCAAAGAGAGTATAAAACTTGTACTGAACACGGAAACAAAACGATAAACAAACTTTTTAATTATAAACCACCTGCCGTTCCACCTGTTTAAATTCAAAATTAGAACAAAACATTTCCTTACTGGACGTCATAAAGAAAGAAAAATAATAACATGACAGGTCCAAACCATTTCGAGCCGTATAAACATTCGTTAGCTAGTTAGGTAAGGGTGATTTTCGCTTGTATTTGTTTGTTTATGAAGTTCGTTAGTTAAAAATGCGGGTGTATGGAAATGTGACGTATAAATGTCAATCATAAATATTGTTAACGAATTGGGTATGTAGCTATCAGAAGTAAGTTAATATAGCGTTGTATGGATAATGTTGGCCGTGTGGTGATGGCAGTAAGGGCCTTATCACACTTGCGATTTACAAGCGATTTGAATGCGAAGCGTACGCGCGGCGTGTTCGTCGCGTGCCCGTAACCGATTCACCGCGAGTGCGTCGCGATTTTGCCGCGATCTCGTAACGAATACGCTGCGCAGCCGTCAGTAAATCACTCAGAGTGATCTGAGTCTTGGATAGACACTTATAAGATTTATTATTACATAATGGATTCCAACTCTTGACGCGGCAAACTCGCTGCGCAGTCGTGGCGTATTCGTCACGCGGTCGCAGCGTAATTGCGACGCTATCGCGGCGAATTGGTTGTGGGCACGCGACGAACACGCCGCGCGTACGCTTCGCTTTCAAATCGCAAGTGTGATAAGGCCCTAAGAATACATTTGTGACCGCCCCGAATGTTCTCGCGGGTATCGTAGGAGTCGACTTAAGGATTGAAGTGTCACTGACCATTCCTTGATAGAAGACTGATGATGGACGGAAAAGTATACGCCACTTTCTCTGACAAAAAAATGAGCGATATTTTATCGTAGTGATAACGCCAATAAGCATATATTATGATTTTATGATTTTGTATGAGACACACAGTGAAAATAGTGTGCTACCATCATTCAGGCTTTTAAAACCGAGCACCGAGCGAGGGAAGGGATGGGATTGAAGTGTCACTGACCATTATATTTGATAAAAGATTGATGATGGGCAGCAGCGTCATCATAGTGGACACATTACTGCGATCACCAATCCGCTTGCCCCGCGTGACAATTATGGGTATTTTCCTCCTAATGCTTTTATACGCATAGTTAATAGGAGTGGACTATCATAGGTTGATGATGATGATAAATGGGATAAGATTCTAAATCAAGCCCCAAGTATGTTTTAATTAAGAACTCAATATTTAAAATTATTTTACTTCGTAAGAAAAGTTGAATGAGAAGCAATGTACTTCAAAATAAATAGTTAATTAGAGTTTGACAATGACAGTTCGCAGCCATTTAAATATTTGTCAACTGAAAATGACTATAATATTTTCTTCGGTTACCGCGAGGATTACTCATGAAATAAAACTATGAAAACGGATAAACTCGCGTATATTAACTAATTTTAACTTCATTCCGACGTTTCGAACACTTTACAGGGTTCGTGGTCTGCGGATGACTGACAATGGAGGAAATTTGATAGATCTACCTCCATCAAAATAAGAAAGATAAGTACAAAACTACCCACCAAAGAAAAATTACTAAACCACAGACAATAAATTTTAAGGGTGGATGTACATACAAAATTAGCAAATTAAGCTAGTTATTCATTACAAATATTTTCAGAATGAAGACAAGAGACAAAATAAATAATCTACGCCGGTTCTATCCCTACGCCACTGCCTGAGAAGTATTTCCTTCCTTTGTATGATTGTATTGTTAGGAAGGTATCCCAAAATTGGGACCGGCAAGAAACTCAGCGGGACAACTCTTTTCAAAAAACATTTGTAGTACATCTTAAGACCATCATGCATTAAACCAAAACATACAATTTTGATTAATAAGGAAATTTAAAATAATTTTGAAAAAATGTTGCCAGTACTAAAATGGGGGGGAATGGTCACCACCGCCAAATACATCAGCCTCACGGTTTATGTCTAGACTGTTCCTTTATCAGATGAACAACTGGATCCCAAGCTGGTGGTAGAGACAAGCTTCTTTCCATTCTATTAAAGTTTGGATATTTCATTATCTCAATAGCCTCACGCAACATTCTAGGAATGTTTCTCTTCTCCTTAACGAGAACCAAAGGCTTGTCAAACTTAATAGAATGATTCGGTCCATCACTGACATGCTCCCAAACCGCAGACTGTTGTCGACGGTGCTTGACATCGGCTATGTGTTCCTTCACCCTAGTAGTGATATTCCTCTTTGTCTGCCCAACATATGAAAGCCCACATTCACAGTCCAGCTTATACACTCCTGCATTCAGTAAGGGGGTGCTATACTTAACAGGCCTCAGAAACTGCGACATCTTCTTCATTGGCTTAAAATAGGTTTTAATAGAAGCACGTTTCAAGATGCGGCTGATCCTGTCTGTAACCCCTCCAACAAAAGGCAGAATGGCTGGCCTGCGCTCAACAGTGGGAATCTTCATACGAGTCTTCTGATCGGCTCGAGGGATCTTCAGGTTGTTTGCCCGAAGTGCCTGCCTAGCATGCCGAAGCTCTGCAGCTAGATGCCGATCATCGCATATCTTTTGGGCTCTCTGAAACAAAGATTTGCCTACAGTAGCTAGTTGGCTGGGATGGTGGTGGGAATTGCCATTTAAATACCTATCAGAGTGAGTAGGTTTCCTATATACAGTGTGACCCAAAGTTTTATCTGGATTTCTTATAACCAAAACATCTAAGAAAGACAGAGAACAGTCATTTTCTAACTCCATAGTAAATTTAATTTTATCATGAATGGAATTTAAATGATCTAAGAAAGTTGAAACACTACTTTTTGGAAGGATAGTAAAGGTGTCATCTACATATCTTTTAAATATCTTCGGCTGCATGGGAGCCAATGAGAGTGCTCTCTCCTCGAAGTCCTCCATGAAGATGTCTGCGACAACAGGAGAAACTGGAGACCCCATCGCCACGCCATCCACTTGAAGGTAGAATTCACCGTTCCATAGTAAGTAGCCAGATGTAAGGCAATGTTCCAACAACTTAGCGTATTCCTCTGACATGTTCTGCTCCCTTAACCTTCTCTTGACAATTTCAATGCAGTCTTGCACAGGTAAACTGGTGAATAGTGACTGGACATCAAAACTGACCATGATATCCTCATCCGTCAAAGTTAGGTCTTTAATATCACGGATGAACTGGTATGAATCCTTTGTATGTGTGCTACTATTACCACGCAGAGGTGAGAGAACACCCGCTAGGTGCTGAGCCAATTTATAGGTGGGAGCATCAATTTGACTCACTATAGGACGCAACGGGGCACCTGGTTTATGAATTTTAGGCAACTCATACAACTTTGGTGGCATTGGGGAATCAGGAACTAAACTTGGAACATCCAGATTAAGGTCGTCCGAGTATTCACCAATAAGCTCTTTGGTACTCTTTAATATCCTCGTAGTTGGATCTTTCTTAACATGTTTATATGTTGTATTGTCCGCTAATAAATCACCAATTTTCTGGTTGTAATCCGTAGTATTAAGTACAACCGTTGCGTTACCCTTGTCAGCGCGAAGAATAATCAGGTCTGGATCCTCGCGTAGCGTTTTCAACGCGATAAATTCATCTCTTGGCAGATTCGTTTTTGGTGGCTTCGACCTTCTCAACAACGATGACACATCTTGCCGTATAGCCTGGATGTTCTCTGCATCCACTTGATTCTTCACCAAACAGTCTTCAACACTGACAATGATCTCCTCAAATGGTATTCTCCGCGGAGCCACAACAAAATTCAAGCTTTTTGATAAAACCTTTGTTTGGGATTCTGACAATTCTTTGCATGACAGATTAATGACAGAGCGATTTGACACTGACAGCGACGTTTCATTTCCACCTCGACCGTTCCGAAACAATACGTCACCGCTGCGTTTCGTTTTCGATTTCAACTTGTCAAACATGGCAGATTGTCGTTTCTTACATTGTTCAAATTTAAATGTATAACGTTTACTACCTTGTTCAACTACATAATTAAAATCGATGTCTGTTAATAATCCCCGCAACACGTCGGTACATTCCTCAATCTGTTGCTCAAGGTTAAAAGCCATGTAACGGTTATTGTGGATAGTTTTGCACAATAATCTCTTACTCGCCTGGCGAAGTATGCGTTCACTACCGAAAATGTCCTTCTTCGGAGCAATCTTCACGCAAGTGGGAATAAGGTCTTCATCTCGACATCTCTTTAAGAAATGCAAAGAGCAACGAGCCTGTGCAAGCTTATTCCCAAGGTCTTCATATCGCCGAATCTTATTTGCACCTTCCAGTCCGTACTGGTGTACATAATATTTTCTTCGGTTACCGCGAGGATTACTCATGAAATAAAACTATGAAAACGGATAAACTCGCGTATATTAACTAATTTTAACTTCATTCCGACGTTTCGAACACTTTACAGGGTTCGTGGTCTGCGGATGACTGACAATGGAGGAAATTTGATAGATCTACCTCCATCAAAATAAGAAAGATAAGTACAAAACTACCCACCAAAGAAAAATTACTAAACCACAGACAATAAATTTTAAGAGTTGATGTACATACAAAATTAGCAAATTAAGCTAGTTATTCATTACAAATATTTTCAGAATGAAGACAAGAGACAAAATAAATAATCTACGCCGGTTCTATCCCTACGCCACTGCCTGAGAAGTATTTCCTTCCTTTGTATGATTGTTTCAACTTTCTTAGATCATTTAAATTCCATTCATGATAAAATTAAATTTACTATGGAGTTAGAAAATGACTGTTCTCTGTTTTTCTTAGATGTTTTGGTTATAAGAAATCCAGATAAAACTTTGGGTCACACTGTATATAGGAAACCTACTCACACTGATAGGTATTTAAATGGCAATTCCCACCACCATCCCAGCCAACTAGCTACTGTAGGCAAATCTTTGTTTCAGAGAGCCCAAAAGATATGCGATGATCGGCATCTAGCTGCAGAGCTTCGGCATGCTAGGCAGGCACTTCGGGCAAACAACCTGAAGATCCCTCGAGCCGATCAGAAGACTCGTATGAAGATTCCCACTGTTGAGCGCAGGCCAGCCATTCTGCCTTTTGTTGGAGGGGTTACAGACAGGATCAGCCGCATCTTGAAACGTGCTTCTATTAAAACCTATTTTAAGCCAATGAAGAAGATGTCGCAGTTTCTGAGGCCTGTTAAGTATAGCACCCCCTTACTGAATGCAGGAGTGTATAAGCTGGACTGTGAATGTGGGCTTTCATATGTTGGGCAGACAAAGAGGAATATCACTACTAGGGTGAAGGAACACATAGCCGATGTCAAGCACCGTCGACAACAGTCTGCGGTTTGGGAGCATGTCAGTGATGGACCGAATCATTCTATTAAGTTTGACAAGCCTTTGGTTCTCGTTAAGGAGAAGAGAAACATTCCTAGAATGTTGCGTGAGGCTATTGAGATAATGAAATATCCAAACTTTAATAGAATGGAAAGAAGCTTGTCTCTACCACCAGCTTGGGATCCAGTTGTTCATCTGATAAAGGAACAGTCTAGACATAAACCGTGAGGCTGATGTATTTGGCGGTGGTGACCATTCCCCCCCTTTTTTAGTACTGGCAACATTTTTTCAAAATTATTTTAAATTTCCTTATTAATCAAAATTGTATGTTTTGGTTTAATGCATGATGGTCTTAAGATGTACTACAAATGTTTTTTGAAAAGAGTTGTCCCGCTGAGTTTCTTGCCGGTCCCAATTTTGGGATACCTTCCTAACAATACAATCATACAAAGGAAGGAAATACTTCTCAGGCAGTGGCGTAGGGATAGAACCGGCGTAGATTATTTATTTTGTCTCTTGTCTTCATTCTGAAAATATTTGTAATGAATAACTAGCTTAATTTGCTAACTTTGTATGTACATCCACCCTTAAAATTTATTGTCTGTGGTTTAGTAATTTTTCTTTGGTGGGTAGTTTTGTACTTATCTTTCTTATTTTGATGGAGGTAGATCTATCAAATTTCCTCCATTGTCAGTCATCCGCAGACCACGAACCCTGTAAAGTGTTCGAAACGTCGGAATGAAGTTAAAATTAGTTAATATACGCGAGTTTATCCGTTTTCATAGTTTTATTTCATGAAAATGACTACTTGAAAATGATTGCTTGTAATTCGTATTAATACAATACATAATTTTGTTGTGTAAAATACATTTGTCACCACCCCAACTCTTCCTGCAGGAGTCGTAAGAGTCGACTAAGGGATTGAAGTGTCACTGACCATTCTTTGATTCGATTGATGATGGGCAGAAGCGTCATTATTGTGGACACATTACTGCGATCGCCAATCCGCTTGCCCAGCGTAGTCATTATGGGCATTTACCTCCTAATGCGTCTATACGCATAGTTAATAGGAGAGGCCTACGTCCAGCAGTGGACTAACATAGGCTGATGATGATGATGAATATTTTTTACTCAATTGGCAACAGTTCTTAATCTCATGTTCCATAAATTTACGATGGTTTGTAACTATAGTGAATTCCTACTTACTTTTTTGATGTGTATTAGCGTCGTATTGTAAATTCGTGAAACTAAAGGTCTGTTTGATATTTTGTTAGTCATTTGTTCATTGTAACTGTACGACTGTGTTTCTCAATAAATAAAAAAAAATATTGTAAAGCAAATAAACTGTGATTTGAGTCACCCAAGAGATCGTAAACCTAAACAAGTAAAAGGGTATTGACCATTGTATACATGTCCTGCTCAGACGTTAATTTGCCTCTCTTTTTGTTTCAGTTTAATGGCGTCCAACATAGTGAAGAAACACCGCATAAAGTCACCACCATCCCAGCAATAGAGAATTAAAAAAAATGCACTCCGTCGATTCGCCGTCCACGCCACACCATAAACAACCTAAAAATTAAAAAGCGTCTATATCTATACGCACAGTTAATAAGAGAGGCCTACATCCAGCAGTGGACTGAGATAGGCTGATGTGATGTGACATATTTTTGTTTAAACCCAGAACATGGAAACATACTGTATAATTACACAACAGTCAAGGTTCATATTACGTTGGTTATGAAACTTATCTAAGATCAAGTTTAGCACATAATGCACGGTAAACAATGGACTAAGTGTTTCGGATATATCTATTTTCAGTTTACGAGCTATCTGAGTTAACTCCCGAGAGATGGTCATAAATGGAGGGCTACTATTGGTCAGAAGTCAGATCGAGTTTATAGTGAGATGTCACATATATAAAGGCTTAGCCACACTGGAAAAGTATGTACCGTAGAACGGGGTGACTTTAAAATGCAGGGGTGGCTTTGAAATCTTAGTTTTTAACTCGTACTGTGTTATGTTTTTACGTCATATGTCAGTTGAGTCTAATCGGTATTTAATAAGGCACTTTAAAACCTAAAAGGAATAATAAATTAAATTCAATTGACACTTTTATGGCCATTTTACATCTATCAAAGTAACCCCATTTTTTTTCTAAAGTCACCCCGTTCTACTACCGTAATGAATCATAATATTATCATGTGTTATAATTAATTTTACTAGAGGTGACAGTCACCCGTAGACCACGAACACTGTAAAGTGTTCGAAACGTAGGAATCTAATTAAATTTAAACACATAAATATTTTTTCATCACACTTGCTGTCTAAGCGCGCCATTGCTTGCGTGCGTAGCGGGAGTAATAGAAAAGTGAAATTCCCTAGGGAGTAATAGATGTGTCACTACGTCATTTAATAATATTATGTCTTAAACATAATTTTTTTGTCGGCAAGTGTGATGAAAAACATTGTATGTATCACGGTCGGTAAGCGGAATACTAACTCGAGTCATAAAAGCCCTCCGCCTGACGGCGTCGGGCTTCTAACACTCTCGTTAGTAATTCCGTACTTACCTCCCTTGATGCACAATGTACTAATATTTCTCTTGAAACAGACAAAAGAGAAATGCTGTAGCGCCTATAACTGACAGTTCACGAATATTAGTTCTTTATAGTGTGATTTGAAATTAAAATAAATATTTCGTAGTCTTATTACTTTCATTATTTACAAAATATTTGAGTTTTGTACAATCATAGCTTTAATAGTACGTTACGACACAAGTGCGAAAAACATAAAATGAATTACGTTTTTGCACGGTGTCTTGTTCGACGTTTTTTAAGGGTCCATATTGGCACTTATACAATTTTTTCTTCGAATATTTTTACTAATACCGTTTTTTACTCATAATCATCATTACTCCGAAATTTTTTTCTCATACTTTTTTTCTTACTAAAAATTATACTTCTACCTACAATGTTCATAACGATTTTTATTTCGAAATTTTATCCTCCTAAAGTCGTCAAGTAGATTAATCTATTTTCCCATTAGGTTCACTCTGTTGTGGTATAATTCTTTAAGAATAACATAAACTATGTAGTCATAATGGGCTTTGTGCAGAAACTGTTGTGACATACTCAACTTTAGCATATTTATTTGTGGCAGATTTCGAGTTGTTCGAATATTATTCGAGCATAATTTCGATGCTCCTATTTATGATGAGGCATAATCTGGATGTGCATAAAAAGTATCGGCATAGTTTGTTTTAGCATAACAGAGAAGGAATAATTACAACCTCTCAATATAATCGAGGTAGTAGTAATATTCTATACGTTACTTACTGTGTTACTGAGCCGAGTACTTTCTAGGTTGCTAAAAATAAATAACCTCGAAGACTAAGTCTTCTAACCTAACCTATCAGAGTCGGATCTGCCCCGGAAGGTTTTGTTCACTCTCTTCGCTCGCTCACTGCAGAAATTTTCACTCTCACAGCAAATTCTGCCTGACGAAAAAGGCAAGTTTCGAACATGTGGCTACATGCCCAAAAAAAATGCAAATCTAATTTCTGTCTTATAACACTCGGCGTAATAAATGATATGCCAAGATAGTTTCGGACAACATAATATTCGAAATATTGTTATTTATGCCAAGTAATGTTTCTGTCTCATTAAGTTGATGCCAAAATAGATTATACCAAGTCTGTTATGTCCTAAGCGTTTCGGACAAAAGGTAGCTAGTTTACAGTAATAGTACGATTTGTATTTAATTAAACAAAAATAATTCATACATAAAACCAGTACAGATAAAAATAAATACCTATAACATTAGAATATATAGCATAAAATAAGTATCGTAAAAAATTATATAATAATATACGCCTACTACGGGGCTACAGAGGGAGAAACTAACCTATCCGCGTATCGTGTCCGGATGCTTCCTCTGTTTCAGGCCCTTGAACCAACCATTAATGTGACTGCGCAGCGACTATCGGATCAAGTGCGAGTCATCCAACGATCAAAGCGGCTGGATGACTCGACACTTGATCGGCTTCGCCTGGAGGCTCTCCCTGTTCGCGCGACCCCTTCCTCGGCGCAGGACCCACCCGCCACGTCGCCGGACCCGGCGCCGGTACATGACTTGGCATCCGAGGCACTGCGGGTCGGTCCTGCTGCTGATGAGGACGATGCTGCGAACCTGAGTGTGAGTACTTCAGACAATGAGCAATTGAGGAGGACTCTGGAGGAAGCGATTATGCAGCATCGCTTCACACCCGACTCTAGGCCACGATTGCCACGTTTGCCCATGAATAGGCGCAATCTAGCGTTGATGGGAGCCCTAAACGCTTTACTGGAGCCGTATATACGATCCAGTAAAGATTTGGATGATACGCACTCGATCATGTACTGGGCCATTGCAGCGTGCCGTGTTGCTCGAGTCAAGTTTCCGGACTCTGACCGTGCACCTAGGACCGCTGGGGGTGTCCCCGCATGGCAGGTGCGGATCGAGCGACGTATCGACTCGTTTAGGACTCTCATTGCAAATCTGATCTGCTTCAGGGGGGGCAACAACCGCCCCCGAGTAATGCGCTTTGTGAACCAGGCGTTCGCGGGAACGGGTATTGCACCCCGCGACTACATGGCCAACCTCACAGAGCGCATCGACTTTCTGAAGCAGAAGGTTTATGCATGGGCAAACCGTATTCGCCGCTACAGAGAGCGTGTGAACCGATTCCAGCAGAATCGCCTTTTCCAGAGTGACCAAAGGAAGGTTTACCGAAAGTGGGAGGAAACCGACTACCGTGTGTCCGACGCGCGGTTGCCGGATGCTACTGCTATGAGTGATTTCTGGCGTAGTATCTGGTCAGCGCCCGTCGGACACACCGAGGGTGAATGGATGACCGTTGTCGAACGTGAATGCGAGACCATCGAACCTATGGGGGCAGTTACCATCAGCCCCGATGACGTAAGTTGTGCTATTCGCACGACTCAGAACTGGAAAAGTCCTGGGCCGGATGGATTGCACAACTTCTGGCTAAAATGGTTTCGATGCTCGCACTCACGATTGGCAACGCAATTCCAACAAGCCCTCGAGCTCGGTTCCCTGCCACCTTCTTTAACAACTGGTGTAACCTTCCTGCTCTACAAGTCCGGTAGTACCACGGAAGCGAAGAACTACCGACCCATCACGTGCTTGCCCACACTGTACAAGCTCCTTACATCCATTTTGAGAGTAAAAATTAACGCCCACATTGTTTCGAACAATGTTTTGGCTCCTGCTCAAAATGGATGTAGGGTTGGGTCCCGTGGTACTAAAGAGCTCCTCCTCATCGACATGACCATTTGCCAGCAAGTCCGGCGTAACAAAGGGGCCCTCTCCGCCGCTTGGATTGACTACAAGAAGGCCTATGATTCGGTGCCCCATTCATGGTTGGAAAGGGTCTTGGAGCTGTATAAAGTTAATGCAACTTTAAGATCCTTTCTCGGCGCGTGTATGAGGCAGTGGACCACAGTCCTTCGTCAACCAGGAGGAGGGGATGGCCCCTCTGGCCCGCAGGACTTCATAAGGATCGAGCGAGGAATATTCCAGGGTGACAGTCTGAGTCCCTTGTGGTTCTGCCTAGCTCTGAATCCCCTCAGTACCCTGCTGAAGGATTCAGGACTAGGTTGCCAGCTTTGGAGAGAGGGTGAAGTCATTTCTCACCTTCTGTATATGGATGATCTCAAATTATTTGCGCCAAACAGCCAAGACTTGTTGGAACTACTGCGAACCACAGAAGTTTTCAGTAGTGCCATCAATATGGAATTTGGTGTCGATAAGTGTGCGGTTATGCATGTGCAGCGGGGGAAAGTAGTAAATTCAACAAATTTACAGCTTTCTGAGACAATGTCGTTCAGATCTATCTCGGAAGCAGAAACCTATAAATACCTTGGCATGTCACAGTCTTTGGGTATTGAAGATATGGGAATTAGACAGGCGGTGAAGGAGCGCTTTTTCAGCCGGCTCACAAAAGTACTTAACAGTCTTTTGTCAGGAGGCAACAAAGTGCGCGCCTTCAACGCCTGGGTAATACCCATACTCACATACTCCTTTGGCATACTAAGGTGGACTCAGACCGAGCTGGACGCCCTGGATCGAAGGGTCCGTACACTGCTTACCACACATCGAATGCTACACCCGCGCTCATCAGTTATGAGATTGTACATCCCGCGTAAATGTGGAGGCCGCGGCTTCTTAAATGCCAAAGACCTCCACAACCGCGAGGTGTACAATCTCAGAAACTATTTCCTTAACAATGAGTGCGGGATGCATCGTGATGTGGTGGCAGTAGACCGGAACCTCACGCCGCTCTCCTTGGCAAAAGAGAACTGGCGCAGACCTGTGGTACTAGGCACCGAGGACCGCAGGGCGGTATGGAAGAGCAAGGAGCTACACGGGCGGTTCTACAAGGCCCTCACGGGACCTGACGTAGATCTGCTCGCGTTGGTGAACTGGCTACGATTCGGGGACCTCTTCGGAGAAACCGAGGGTTTTGCCTGTGCAATTGCTGACGAGGTTATCATGACGAATAACTACCGGAAATATATCCTGAAGGACGGTACGGTCGACATTTGTCGGGCATGCCGCCGTCCCGGTGAGTCACTCAGGCATATTATTTCCGGTTGTTCTCAGATTGTTAACACCGAGTACTTGCACAGACACAACCTCGTAGCCAGGATTGTACACCAGCAGCTTGCTCTTCAATACGGCCTTGTGGGCTTCGAAGTGCCTTACTATAAGTACACACCTGCGGCAGTTCTCGAAAATGGTCGTGCCACGCTCTATTGGGATCGATCTATCATCACGGACAGAACTATTGTAGCCAATAAGCCTGATATCGTGCTGATAGATCGATCGCAACGCCGGGCAATGCTCATCGACATCACGATCCCCCATGACGAGAACCTCGTGAAGGCCGAGAAGGACAAAGCCAGTAAGTACCTTGACTTGGCTCACGAGGTAACCGACATGTGGGAGGTTGATTCGGCGATCATTGTGCCGATAGTTGTTTCTGCGAATGGTCTCATAGCGAAGAGTCTCGATCAACACCTCAAGAGGCTCTCACTAGGTGGTTGGGTCAAGGGTCAGATGCAGAAGGCGGTAATCCTGGACACGGCGCGTATAGTCCGGCGGTTCCTCTCCCTGTAGCCCTAACCACCGGCAGCTTGGGCCCGCCCCGCTGCCGGCGGCACCCTAGATTAGGTTTTTTATAATGTGTTTACTTGTTTTGTATTGTTTTTGTATGTTTTATTGTATTTTATTTTTATAAACCTATTATAAATTACCTAATCTAAGATGAAGATGAAATAAAAGATAATAATAATAATAAATCATTTATTTCAGACTACAATGGTCCACATTACAAAATTAAATATACAGACAATTAAATTAAATATATATAGACAATTAAATTAAATTAAAATTAAAAATAGAAAATTAAATTAAATTAGAAAATTAAATTAAAATAAAATTTTACTAAATCTATCTTAAAACTACTTAACATTATTGTTTACATGAATCAGCATGCAATGATTCATGTAAGGGCAGTCGAACCTGCTGGAGATTAGCTTCAGGATGACGTTAGAGCTGGCACGCACTCTGCTGAGCAAGGACGCGCACCGCCTGCGCCCTGCGGTGAAGAAGCACGCGGTGCGCGCCTCCGCGAACATGC
The DNA here is from genome assembly GCA_025490895.1 of Thaumatotibia leucotreta. Taxonomy (NCBI): domain Eukaryota; kingdom Metazoa; phylum Arthropoda; class Insecta; order Lepidoptera; family Tortricidae; genus Thaumatotibia; species Thaumatotibia leucotreta. Next base: position 17,780 of record JALPQI010004706.1, read on the forward strand.
CTGAAGCACTGCAGTAGCGTGGCAGCCCCAGCATCACCCTGAATGCGTCATTGTATTGGACGCGAAGGGCGCTCAGAGATCTGCGAGTGTGGTGGGCCCACAGACTGCACGTATAAAGCGATGTACAGTAGGCTCGGAAGAGAGTGATTTTTACCTCCTTTGTACATCGCGCAAATCTGCGGGCCAGCATGTTTGCTCTAACCGCGAGCGCCCTACGCTCCCGCTCAATGTCAGCGTCATCCATCAGGTCGTCCTTCAGCACATGACCGAGATACTTAAACTGCCTGACACGATTGAGTTCCACCCCATTCAACCTAATCGGGGGCACATTTTCAGGCAATTTCGACCCAGACCTGAATATCAGCACTTCACTTTTTTTAGAGTTGTATATTAAACCGTGGCTGGCCGCATATCGCTCACATGTTTCTATTAGTCGCCTTAACCCACAAACCGACGCGCTCAGCAACACCATATCGTCTGCATAACTTAGGTTATTTACACAAATACCATCTATGTGGCAGCCGACATGTTGACTACTGAGCGCGACGATCAGCGCGTTCACATAGACATTAAATAACTTTGGCGAAGTCAAACCACCCTGTCTTACGCCGCATTCCAACTTGTAAGACGTCGAGAGCTTATCAGCCCATCGAACATTATTTTTTTGGTTATTGTACCAATATTTAAATAAATTAATAACCATAATCGGAACTTTAAGCTCTCTAAGTTTGACCCACAGAATATCGTAGCTTACTAAGTCAAAAGCCTTAGATAAGTCTAGGAATGCGGCATAGACGGGCGTCTTACGTGTTGTATAGTACTTAACGACATGCTTAAGGCTCAGAATGGCTGACTCAGTGGACAGATCAGGCCTGAACCCGAACTGGTTGTCATGAAGTGATAAATATTTATCCAACTGAGCATTAAGCAAGCCATCAAGCACCTTAGCTATAATAGTGGCTAAAGAAATAGGTCTATAGTTATTTTTGTCCGATATATCTCCTACTTTACTTTTCACTATAGGCACTACTATTGTTTTCATAAGGTCTATAGGTAAGTACGAGTGGCGAAGACACAGTGAATAAAACATTGCCAGTACTCTAGGAAGGTGTTGTCCGGCATTCCGAAGATGCTCGACACTCAGACCGTCATGACCAGGGGATTTTCCTCTAGACATTTTTTTGAGTTCTTCTGCTACCTCACTGGCCGTAAACTCAAGAACTGAGCCTTCAAAACTAGCCTCAGTGTCGAGCATCGACGAAGACGGTCCCAGTGGTGACCTAACTTCAAAATGATTTTTGAATAGCGTGGCTATTCCTTCTGGGTCCGTAACTCCGTTGACGCTCACCGGCAGACCAGGCGCGGGATTTAGTTTATTTGTGCTCTTCCAAAAGTTCCGGAAGTCATTCCTCGAGTGGTGTGATGCCAGTAAGTCCATTTTAATTTGATCTTGATGGTTTTGACACCACCTTAATCGCGACTTAAATATTTTACGGCTTTTACACATAGCCTCGTATAAATTACCTGCTGCAGGCCTCCCGGAGTTGTGTCAGATCTGAAAATCTAGCCTGGCCTGCCTGTGAGCCTCACCGATATGCTTATTCCATCCAACAACACATTTTTTCCGCCTGGTACCGCTACTGTTACCTCTATAACTCAAAGTAGCTGCTTGCCTTAGAGCGTCTACAATATCATAATACAATTGAGATATAATTTCTTTGTGGTTATCATTACTACAATAGCCGGCCAAGCAACAGTCTCGCATTTCTTGGGGAAAATCTATTAATTTTAGCTTTTCATCGCAAAACATCTTATACTGGCTAACTTCATGCGATTCTCTGTGCCCCCATTTTACCTTAACATTATTGTAATAGCTAACATTAGGACAGTTTTTTGACCTAATTACGCCTAGATTTAGATTGATACACAAAGGAAAATGATCAGACCACACGATGTTATAGTCAACGTACACCTTCATAATAGCCTTAAACGCGGGCTCAGTCACCAAACAGTGGTCTAGCCACCTCCTTTTATATAAACATAAAAGTTAGTACTAAAAATACGTATGAAAAACAACATTATGAACATAAATAATTCTATGTGATGATGATTATGAACAAAGATTATTCTAAATACCGATCATTATGAAGTTAAATTGTATAAGAAAAATTTTCGGAGTTCCAATAATCTAAGTTGCAATTCTATAAATACTTTGGCGCACCCGTTTTTTAAGTGCAGATGGTCCTCCGAAGTTTTGGACCTGACGTAAAATGACACACTTCTCGCACTATAGCCTAAAAATGGCACCAACCGTACTAAAATAGTATATCGACGGTAGAAAGGCTAATTGACTTAACCGACATTTTATGAACTTTACAGAAGAGACGTTTAAAGTTTTATTTTTTAGAAAAAAAATCGCTACAAAAAAAGTAACAGGTATATTGTAACGCAACTGCCATCAAATATTCAAGATATAAAGGCGCATACTTTGGTTCCTACCTTGATAAAATTAGTTTATTATGTCTCGAAATAAAGGTCGCTTAAGACAAATCTGCTAAAAATGAGAGAAAGGCTAATTGGTTTAAATACCAACAGCGTCTGCCGCCGGAGGCAAGTCAAATGACTGTAGTGTACAAGTGCACTTTTTAAAAAGAAGGCTAAATGAGCTAAGCGCTATTTTTACTATACAACGGGGTAAGGCTAAACAGTTTAAGCGATTCTTTAATGGAAATAAGTGGCGATTCTAATTGACTTAATGACACACACTCATTGAAAAACGGATTGCTTAAATCTCAGGAATTATATGAATATGATTAAACATGGTGGTTGAAGCTCGGATATTTAGAGATAAAGGTATAATTACTCTGCAGGTCTAAAGAAAACAAAATGAATGAAAATCGTTTTTCTCAATTTTTATTGCTATATAAAGAAAAATATTTGCTTCTAATAACATAATTAGATAGTTATTTGGCAGAATCAGTCTTAGAAAAATTGCGGATATTGATTACAGCGTTTCATCCGCAATAACCTTTCTGTCGCTTTTATTGGAAAAAACTGCTCTTTTTGCCTAACATCTTTAATTAATTTATTACTTAACTATCAGTGTATGCTATGTTGATGACGAAGCGTGTTGAGGATTATTTAATTGTCAGTGTATGCTATGCATGATCTTTTGACGAAACCTGTGGTGGATGTTTTGGTGTGTAATTTTGATTTGATTTTTTTTATCAATAAATTTATTACTATGCTTGATAGTTACGTTACATTTTTTAATCTTAATTTTTATTATAATTATCTGTAGTCTGTTTTTTTTACAATATAAGCGGCAGAAATAAGCGTAAGTAAGTATTTAGACTTAAACTTTAATTATTATTAAATAATCAAGAAATAACAATGAAAATAAATAAATTATTTCATAATGTGAAATACATAATTTCAGTATCACACACAAATCACTACGGCACATGCGCCTACCGGCACAGACTACAAGTGATTGACGCGCCCGCGCGGGGGGCGGCGGTAGTTGTAGGCGAGCGGCTCAAAAAGCACCGACGGCGGCAAGAGTGTGATTGTACCGCCGAGTCAAAAGTTTCTCATAGAAATTTTTGATGATTTAAGCTACACTGATATGATGCATTATGATTTTATTATAAGGATTTAAATGACACAGGTCAAACAAATATTCTATTTCAACCGACATTCTCATCTACAAATAGAGGTTCAAAATGCTTAAGTAACATACATTTTATGGTTTAGGGTTTTACGTATTTGGTTGAAGCGACCCATGCCCTAAAAAATTGGGAAGAGCTAAATGGTTCAAGCGACATGCTTCTTTTATTTTAAATGGAGGCTAAATGCTTCAAACGCCTATGGTGGCACTTTTTTGTTGAAGTTCAATTGACTTAAACGACTATGCTCTTGTGTGATGGAGTAAAGCTAAAAGGTTCAAACCAAACGAATGGCAAAGTTGGGAAAGTAAAAACCACTTAAGCGGGAACCAACCAAACATGTTTGTGGGTCAAGTCACGTTTCATTCAAAAATGCAATTTTTTGTGTTGCTTCATGCCTTGATTTTTTTAACGCTGTACCAAATTTCAGAAGTGTTAACCGCCATCAAAATCGTCTGATCGCTATGAAACCGAGCTCAATGAACGGAGAAAAATCTGCCGATTCCGATGATATAAATAACTCAATATCGCCCAAAGTATCGCTTAAGCCAATTAGCCTTTCTACCGTCGATATTACGACACAAGTGCGAAAAACATGAAATTTGAAACCAGTGGCGATGTTTTAAAACATGACCGATAGGGAGTGTTTTAAATCGACACGCGTTACGAATTTCGTTTTTGCACGTGTCTCGTACGACGTTTTTTAGTGCAGATGGCCATCCGATGTTTTGGACCTGACCTAAAAAGACACACTTCTCGCACTAGAGCCTAAAAAAAGGCACCATCTGTACTAAAAAGGTAATTTTAACCCTCCGCATACGAGGTGAAAAATGTCTATATAACTTTTCCATACATTTAGGTTTTCGTATACCCCACATAGTATGCCGAAAGTTAAGAAACAATAGTTCATGTCAATTAATCAAAATTAATTTAATGAATAACTATCGTGGTAAGCAGAAAATATTCTCTATCAAGATTACAAACCTTGTTTTTCTCCTTTATTATTTCTTCAAAGGGTAAACGAACGCATTTGGGACTCACATGTCACGGTATCGAGTTCCCATAGTAACGCATCCATAAAGATCCCTAGTGATAAATTAACATTTTGAATGGCGTCCGGGCGTCGATTTACGTATAAATTAGCCCTGTAACGACATTTTGTCATTTCCGAACGACGTAAAACCTTGTTTGCTTTATTTTTGTTCACAGATAACAGAGATTGTATGGTCTTACGTAAATATCGTGATTTACGGAAATTATTAATGTTTTTAAACGACTTGAAAAAACCGGCAAAGTGCGAGTCTGACTTTCGCGCGAAGGGTTCCGTACCATTATCAATTCGACGCTGGAAAGCAAACACGTAGTAACCAACACAAGGTCAAAATTTTTTTTATTGCACTTTCGGAATCTTCGATTTTTTCCGCGTCGATTGGTGCCATCCGCGTGCCGATATGATGAAAAACAAGGAAATTAGGAACTACAAATTTTCCCATTTTTCTTGAAATGTATTCTCCAACCACGTAGTAAGTAGCAAAAAAACCTCTGTTATTTAAATCAAAGCATTTACAGCACTTAAAACCGCCCGTTGTTCTGAAGACGATGCTGGTTACTACGTGTTTGCCGCTCATAGATTTGAAAGTCTTGCAGTTACGCCATTTGGCAGGAAATAATATTTTGGCTAGCAGTATCAAATTAGAGAATCTTGTCTTTTACTGCGTTTACAAGGATCACGTAAAGCTAGCTACTTAATAATTACTTCACTTTTGTAGGGTGTAGGGGCTTAGATTCGCGCGCCTTAAAACGTTTTAACGTGGCAGTCGCCGCCATTGCGCATACGCTTACGACGTCACTCAGTGCGGTCCGCGGAGCGAAAGTGAGTCGAAGTGTTTGGAATTTTGAAACATTATAACGAGAATTTTGCCTAAAGTGATTACTGATTAAAATAAAAAAATTAAAACGGATAAACGCACGTATATTCATTAAATTTAACTTCATTCCGACGTTTCGAACACTTTATAGGGGTTCGTGGACTGCGGTCGACTGACAATCGAGGAAATTTGATAGATCTACTTACGTACATCAAAATAAGAATGATAAGTACAAAACTACCCACAAAGAATATACTAAACCACAGACATTTTAAGGGATGTAGATATTACAAATATTGCAAATGAAGCTAGTTATTCATTATAAGTATTTTCAAAATGAAGACAAAAACAAAATAAATAATCTACGCCGGTTCTATCCCTACACCTCTGACCTGAGAAGAAATCCCTTCTTTTGTATGATTGTATTGTTAGGAAGGTATCCCAATTTTGGGAACGGCAAGAAACTCAGCGGGACACATCTATTAAAAAAACATTTGTAATACTTCTTAAGATCCACATGCACTAAACCGAAACATACATATTATTTACATACATACGTATTTTTTATTTGTAAAAATTGCCTGTACTAAAAAGCTCAATACCGTCGTACCCATTAGTCTCACGGTCTATGCGAGCCTGTCTGCTTCTTTATTAGATGAACTATAGGATCCCAAGCTGGTGATAGTGATAAGCTTGTTTCTATCCTATTAAAATTTGAATATTTCATTATCACAATGACCTCGCCAAGTGCGAGTCAGACTCGCGCGCGAAGGGTTCCGTACCATTATCATTAAAAAATACAGTGAAATCAACCTATCTCAAAAACTATAAGAGATAATTTAATCAAACTAAAAATCGTTGATAGAGTTTATTAATATGCAATATTTTTTTTTAGAAGTTTATAGCACGTAGCTTAAAAAATAGAGGGGGGGGGGACACATTTTTCAGACTTTGACAGCTGATATCTCAAAAACGGTTAGCTTAAATAAAAAACAAAGACCTTTCTATTTATACCTCACACGTTTATATACAACTAAAAAAAAATTCTATCCCTCAGTTACATGTTTGGAGGGCCCCAACCCCAATTATTTTTTTTACAATATAGTATCACAATTTTGTAGCGGTCCATAAAACACATATCATTACCAAATTTCGTCACTGTAGCATTTATAGTTTCTGAGTAAATCGGCTGTGACAGACGGACAGACGGACATGACGAATCTATAAGGGTTCCGTTTTTGCCATTTTGGCTACGGAACCCTAATATTGTCTGTGGTTAAGTAAATTTTTCTTTGTGGGTAGTTTTTGTACTTATCTTTCTTATTTTGTTTGTTCGAAACATCGGGATGAAGTTCAATTTATCTAATATACTATCCGTTTCTATACTTTTATTTCATGAGCAATCATCTCAGTAACCGAAGAAAATATTAAAGTGATTAATTTTATTAACAATGTTAGTTTTTTATTTTTTTTATTTGGACGTATTCAAAGTAGGCTTTTCTTTTGTTAGTATAGGTATATTATACAAAGTTAACGTTGTGTTTATATTATAATAATTAACTACATGATTATTAATGAAGATAACTGATACTGCAGATATAGACTGAGCAAAAGTAGTATAAAGATAGAATGACATACTTTTTTAGTCGTTTCTTCTGTCCAGCGTGGACGTTTCTTTTTTATTTAATAGGATCTCATTATGTTTTCTATATGTAGGAAACAAGTTCATATTGCGTTTATATTATTATAAATATTATAATAATTTATCTTCATGGTTATGAATAAATGATTGATACTTTAGATACAAGATAAACAACTAAAAAATGTTATCAGTCTCAAACGTGCTAGATAGAAGTATTTATAGATTTTTTAGTTGTTTATCTTGTTTAAACTGGGCTCAATTATGTTATACTTTGCTAAAACTATACATTTTATAAAAGTCTAATTATGATTTTTCAAGATAAAGGTATACTTATACGTTTCGTTTTTAATTTAATTATTTCATTTTTGGTTATTACACTTCAAGTGGTTTGATTTTCATATTTAATTCCTTTAAGTCTCCTCTCATTTTTAACGAAACATTTGAAAAGTCGTGTGTTTTGTTTCGCGATTCCATTAAAGTCACTTTAAAAGTCATCCTAAAAATGTTGGCAATACATTTAATGCATTTGAAAATACTTACAATACGAAAACAAATAGTGTTACAGCACTGGGCTCATTGAAATTATCTAAAGCATGTGGTTTAACACTTTATTACCGTTACTTTTAGTCAACTTAAAGTGGGTTACTGCGTTTTTGCTATCCACAAAAACGATAGAAAAATGCTATTTCATACATTTGTTGACGTTGGTTACTACGTGTTTGCTAACTGTAAGAAAACAACCAAAACGTAGTAACCCACATAACTCCACTTGTAATAACTTATGGTGAAATTGATTTAAATGAAATTAAAGACAAAAAAATTGTGGATATTGTGTCCAATTTTTAATAAGATGTGTCCATAAATACGAAAGTTATGATTTTTTTTTCAAAACTCGGGAGGTTTTTCGGCTCTGGTGAACAATTTCATTTTTGTGGGTTACTACGTGTTTGCTTTTCGCCGTCGAATTCATCATTTAAAAAATACAGTTAAATCAACCTACCTCAAAAACTATAAGAGATAATATAATCAAACCAAAAATCGTTGATAGAGTTTGTTAATATGAATAACATTTATTTTTATAGAATTTTATATTGCGTAGTTCTATTGACACCCCACATGCTTATATATATCGAAAAAAAAATATCTCTCAGTTACATGTATGGAGGGCCCCAACCCCAATTATTTTTTTTACAATATAAAATTATAATTCAGTAGCCGTTCATACAAAACACGTCCTTACTAAATTTCAATTCTTTAGCATTTATAGTTTCAAACTAAATCGGCTGTGACAGACGGACAGACGGACATGACGAATCTATAAGGGTTCCGTTTTTACCATTTTGGCTACGGAACCCTAAAAAAGGACGAGGTTCTCAATTTGACTGTTTTTTTTTGTAGGTATGTTACCCGACATCTCCGAGAATCGCGAACCTGCGACCTTCACCAGGTCATCAGTCCACCTCGTGGGGGCCTACCCACGCTGCGTCTTCCGGTACGTGGCCGCCACTAAAGAACCTTCCCGCCCCAATGGCCATCGGTTCTACGCGTAATGTGCCCCGCCCACTGCCACTTCAGTTTGTCGATTCGGAGAGCTATTTCGGTTACTTTGGTTCGTTACTCGTTCGATTAAACTATTATTATATATATATTGAAAATCGGTAGGAATGAAAAGCAATGATAAATGCATTTTAGGTATCGATTTTGTTACTGTGTTGTCTTAGTCTTGTCACATTTAATTGACAGACATCGAATGGCTAAAAATGTTTCATGTACTGGCACATGTAAAAAAAGGAAAGTGTATTTTTTGCGATAGTATTATTAATAAAATACTTTTTTTATGTAGTGAATCATTTGAAATACCAAAGAAACTTTGTATTTTTTGCAGATTTTACCAAAACTCGTATAACATTTTTTGCTTGTTTTAGCCTCAGGAATATAATAAATATATAATAATAATAAATATATAAATATCTTGGGACATCTTACACAAATCGACCTAGTCCCCTATGCTGTTAAAATTTTTCCCTGTCCTCACGGGTACCTTGTATACATATAAGAAAATATTTAAAAAATATATCTAACCTCCTCCTTTATTGAAGTCGGTTAAAAAGTAACCTCTTCTCTTACGTAATAGGCCCAAGTTGAATGCCAAAACCGAAAATGCGGACAAATATTTCGTTTCATTCATAGCAATAATGGTTTATTATTACACCGTAATTAATAACGCGAGACTTTGATAAAATTTATTACTTATGCTGTGTCCGATCCATAAATTATTGTGTCACTTAAATTGGAGGCCATGAAAACAGCGGATAAGGTTTCCCCCATGACCAGTATAATATAGGTAAAATACTAAGTAAGTCACAACACACTCAATACATAGTTCCGACCCCTACCTGTATGACTGTATGTATGTAGTAGTCTACTAAGCGCAAAACTTTTGTTCTTCAAAATTTACATATGGCAACACTTTAGCCCAGAAAAATACGAATATTATTTAATAATCTGTATGTAATTTTGTTCCCTATCTGGGAATCTTGAACTTACAATGTTTGGATGTATAGATATGTATATGTTATGGATGTGTGTGCTCTTTCATGTCCACTTAACAAGTTTTGTTAAAGTTTTTCCCCCATAGTTCCGAACCATAGTAGTAGTGACCTATTCAAATATATAAGTAATACATGTTTCAAATGAGAATACAAACAAAACAGATGCCTATATTCGACTTTTTTATCTCAATACACTCTAAAAAAAAAATAGGTTCCTGTTACAAGAATGATCTTGTAACAGGAACCTGTGTCGACTTTAGAGGGTACATTATTTAATATTATGTTTTTATTCCCTTTTTAATATATTTATTTTCAAAACTACAATTTATGTACATATGTTTTATTCCCTAACACATGTTGTGGCAATGGAATATCATTAGTCTCAGCTTCCCCTATAACTACGGACCTTCCAAATAACTTTTTTTTTCTTATATTGGCACAACAAAGGACTTCATCAAATTGCATCGCTTTTGAAGCGAGGAGGCCTACTACCGCGAACACCGAAATTCGTAAATTTTGGGAGATTTGTCTCTATCACTCTAATAATAACGCTTTCGTTGGAGTGACAAAGAGAAATCCCCGAATTTTGCGGATTTTGGAGCTCGCGGCAGGGCCGCAGGAGGGTAAATTCACAACGCTGTAACATCAGTTATACCAATTCTTTTGTACGTTCTTATATGAAAACCCCCTTATTCATAAACATTTGCTAACTTAACAAGCCGCTAATAAATGTTTGTCCCTTTCGGTCTTAACGATGTGTCCATAAGAGCAAAAGAGACAAACAATTATTAGCGGCTTGTTGAGTTAATAAAACGTTTATGAATAACGGGGTTAATATCTACTTATAGGTCTAGGACAGACATACGGAAACTTAACTTAGGTTAATTCATTTAAAAGCACACGAAAGAATTGGTAATAGTACATTACTGCAGGTGCAGACGCCGGGATAGATGGCCTTACCGGCTGAGTAGGTATGGATGGCCGAAGGTAGGGAGGCCGGACAGTGATACGAAGCCGGTAAGCCCATTTCACGGCGAGGCATGTATAGTGCTTTTCTCAAACATATGCAATGAAATAAAAAATACGGCAATCAAAAAAACAGAATTTAGCTGTTTAGCCTGTTCATAAAAACGGACGCCATGTTTAAAAAAAATGTTACTTACCGGCCTAGGCCGTTAAATTCGTATGAAAATCCTTTACTATTATCTAGAGGTCATCCGCCTGCAACGTCATGCTTTAAAGCCTATTATGACGAACATAATGACAACATTTCATTGCATGTTTGAGAAAATGTTGTTAGTCTTGTGCGCACGAGCGCTCAAGTCACGCGTCGCATCGTCCCGCTCTCTCATCGTGCGTTCCTCACAGCTAATTCAAGACGCGTGGGTTTGATCGAGCGTATAGACTCCCGCTGTTCTTATGGCCACACATTCCTCGGAAACAAACGAGCACACCTCGGCCACTAATTCCGTGATTAATCGCGTCTACGATGACGGTTTAATTTCTTTCGGCTCGATTAGAGAATGATTGAATTAGTCGTGTTTTTCGTGATTAAAATTGATTTTTGAATATTGAATGTGGGCTTAGAATTTGCACCTGGCAGATAATAAATAACAAGTATAAAAAAAATTACAAAATTGTTTCATATTTATGGAAACACAAATTTAAAAAATACTTAGTTCTTACTGTAACTAAAGCGACAAAATTTTTTGCAACTATAAATTGAAGTAAAGTTTTAGACATTTAAATACGATTATTTTATTGCATATTACCTTCTGGACGAAATATTCATAAAGATCTAGGTAAGTCATTCATCCTTAATATATTAATTACTCGTCTTTTACCCGGTGACATTGACATTTAGGTAGGTTGTGGGGTGTGGATGTATCTCGTTCTCTTGACGAAGACTGTCGTGATGCTCGATGACTCAGCTACTGCGGCTACCTCGGCTCAGGGACTTTATTTAGGGAAATGTTTAAATAAAAACACTTGTTTACAATTACAACATTACAGTAGGTTGAGTGTTAGTTGGTTAGTGAGCGCGTGATTAGCGCTTGATGAAGTGAGCGTGAATGCGTGAATGAATTGAGCCCTCGCGGATCGCGTGTATATATATTAGTTATCCCCACTCCGCGATAATCCGCGAGCGCCCAAAGTCGCGGGTATCTTAAGCCGCGTGCGCTCTGGGTGTTACAGCGTGTAGTGTGATAGTATTTATTTAAATGAATTACACGAAATATACAATGGACAAATATTGTACAAAAAGTAAGGGAATGGGATTAATTTAATTGGGGAACAATCAATCTTATATCTAGTTAAAGTCTTAGGCTTAAGAATTACATACTAAGACAGATATTTATTTACATGTTATGAGCTACATAAGACAGATATTTATTTACATATTATAAGCTATATGCGACAATTCTCCCCCACGTGCGTCAGCACCGTCGTTGAACGGAGAGCATATAGGGATCAATCTGGAGACTGGGCGGCGGACTTCACCTGCGCGGGTGCGTACAATGGCTACTCTTACATGGCCATCAGGGCCGGGAAAGAGTTGTGCGATTTCGCCTCTAGGCCATGTACCTCGTGGCATTGAACCGTCCGCTATTATCACTATGTCGCCTGCGTGTAGCTTTTGACTTTTCTGGTGTGCGCTGGATCGTGGGAGTAAACTCGGCCGGTATTCTTTCTGCCAGCGTTTCCAGAAGTGGTCGGCGAGAGATTGCGCAGTCTTCCAAGAAGATAGGGATAAATTGCTGTCTGTAAACACTCCCAGCGGTGACATGGCGCTTGATCGTCCAAGAAGGAAGTGATTCGGAGTCAGGGCCTCGTCTTCGAGATCGGGATTCACTGGTGTGAGTGGTCGCGAATTAATTATGTGTTCGGCTTCTAGCAACAAAGTGTGCAGGACTTCCTCATGGGGCGCTCGTTCTTTGAGGGTTGTTTTCAGAGCTGACTTGACGCTGCCGACGAGACGTTCCCAAGCACCACCGGCGGAAGGGTTGCCTGGCGGAATCTTCTTCCACATTATGGATTTCTCGATCAAGAATGGCCTCATGGATTCGGGTAGAGTCACCTTTGCTTCGGCGATTTCTCGTTCTGCTCCGTAGAAGTTGGTGGCGTTGTCAGAGTAGAGAACGGTGGGTGTACCACGCCGTGCTATCATTCTTCTTAATGATAATATCATAGAGGATGCCGAAAGAGAGGCGGCAAGCTCTAAATGGACGGCTCTGGTGGTAAGACACGTGTACAGGACGCCCCATCTTTTCTCTCTACGGCGACCTATTGTGATGTGCATAGGTCCGAAGAGGTCTACCGCTGCTGCGGTAAACGGCGGTTGATTCGCCTGGAGCCTTTCTGGTGGTAAGTCGCCTACAGGAACCTTGAGAGTATAATAACCTATAAGGGTATAGGTCCGACACCATTGGCATTTATTCGTTAAGTAACGAATACTACCGCGCAGTCCGATAATATAATAATTCTGCTTTAATTCGTTGATCACAGTCGCGTGGTTGCCGTGATTGTACAGAACGTGATAATGATGAATCAGGAGCTTCGTGAAGCCTTCTTTGGCGTGCAAGACGGGTACGTGGACTTGCTTGTCAATTCTAGCATCGAGTATAAGAACTCCATTCTTGTCCAGTTTAACTGCAATTTTGTGTAATGCCGACCTTCTTGGTAGTGCGCGCCCAGCCTCCAGCAACTTGATTTCCTCAGCGTAGGATTCTTGTTGACTTCGTCGTATTAACAAGATTTCGGCCAAGTTCAAATGCCCCTTGTTCATTTCTGTTTCTATTTTCTTGCATAGCGGTTTGGCCTTAAAAGCCTCGGCGGCAATCAGAACTCTAGCCGTCGCTCGGACTAACTTTGAAAATTTAGAGAACCTATTTACGACTGGTAAATAATCGAACTTATCTTTTTTACTCGCGACGCCCGTACATATAGTTTTAAACGCGCGTTCCTCTCCGGTAACGTCCGTACCGGCGAGTGTTTTTTTCGACCGGCCACTTAGCTGATTCTTGACGTATAAACTCGGGCCCGATGAACCATCGGTGATTTGTTCCGAATTGCGCGGGAACGCCTCGGGTCGCGTCGTCGGCTACGTTTAACGCACTCGGTACCCATCGCCAGTCGGCGGGAGTGGTTGTGCTTTCAATTTCCGCTATTCTATGGGCTACGAACGTTTTATACCTACGCGGGTCTGACCTGATCCATGTTAACGCGGTTTTTGAATCGGCCCAAAAATACCTATTCTTTATAACGTAATCCGATTCCTTGACTATTGTTTCGGCTAACCTGGTCGCGAGTACGCAGCTCTGTAGTTCCATTCGTGGCACGCTAATTACTTTCAGCGGTGCGACTCGTGCTTTCGCTGCTACGAGCGCTGAAGTACGTAGTCCCTCTGGACTGGTACTTACTATATATATAGCTGCCGCGTATATTTTTTCGCTCGCGTCGCAAAAAACATGTATATCGGCTTCTCTATTGAACGCCTGTACGTGACGCGGTATTTCTAAATATTTTAGTTGCTGTACGTTATCGACGAATGACCGCCATGCGGGTGCGAGTGAGATAGGAATAGTCGTATCCCAATCTATACCGGTTTTCCACACCTCTTGCATGAGTGCTTTACCTAGCACTGAAATTGGGCTTACGTAGCCTATCGGATCGAATATGGACATTGCACTGCTAGTAACTTGACGTTTTGTAGGTAACTTTTCTCCCTTTAGGACGTCTTCGGGCGTATTGCGAAAGTTGACGTGGAATCCGAGCGTATCTCGTTTATGGTTCCATTTTAAGCCTAACGTTCTTTCGCTTTCGCTCCCCCCGATAATTGACGTTTCTTCCTTGGAGCTTACTACGTCAGAAATTACTGCGGGGTTGTTTGACGCGAACCCGCGAAGTTCGAACGACGCAAGCATGTTTAACTCGTATATTTCGTTTATAACGCGCCTAACTTCGTGGTCGTCCATGTCGAATGCTACTAACATGTCGTCCATGTATGTGTTTTTTATGGTTTTTTCCGCGGCTATCGGGTACTTGTCTTTGTGTGCGTTTGCGTTTTCGTTTTTGACGTATAGCGCCGTTGTAGGTGACGCAGCTGAACCGAATATTAATCGTTTCATTCTATATTCTTGAGGTGGGGCTGAACGGTCTTCCCCCCTCCAAACGAAACGTAACGCATCCCGATCCTGTTCCATTATTTCGATTTGCAAGAACATTTCTTTTACGTCGGCTATGACCGCGGTTTTGCCTTCTCGGAAGCGCACCATAACGCCAAAGAGTGATTCTAGTAGATCGGGCCCGGCCACCAGCGCGCTATTTAATGATCGCCCGTATGCCGTAGCCGCCGCGTCCCATACTAGCCTCATTTTTCCTCGCTGCGGATGAAACGTCGGAAAATGCGCTAAGTACCATGTTCGGGTTCCTTCGGGTGGGGGCGGCGAGTCCATTTTCTCCGCGTAACCTTTCTCGAGCAGATTATTCATGTGCATCGTATACTCGGTTTTCAGAGCCGTATCGCGATCGAGTTTTCTTTCTAGACTGTAAAGTCGTCGTAACGCGTGAGCTCTGTTATCCGGGAGAGTTTCATCATCGGTACGCCATAATAGTCCCGCCCTATATCTATTTTCACCCGGTATTTTTCGACATGTTGATTTTAATAAATCTAACGCGCGCTGGTCGGGATCGGTACGCGGTAGTTTTTTTTCTATGCCTAGTGCCTCTATGTCGAAATGCTTTTTCATAAGCTCGACGGCGAGATCGTCCGCGGTCTTAGGCCGTGCGTGGCCTATGAAATTTATTGCCGCATCGCCTTTACGATGTGGCCCATGGAGTACCCATCCTAACTTCGTCAGACTCGCGACGGGTAGGTGAGGTTTACCGCTTAGAATTTGCCGTGTTACGATTAGATGCCAATTATCCTGTCCTATTAGTATGGTTGGAACCGCGGTGTCGTAGCATAGTTCGTCAATGACATTTGTTAGATGTTCGCATTGTTCGACTAATTTTCTGGACACCTCTTGCGATCCTACACCTATTCTTCTAATAGTCAGTGCTTCTATCGTTTCTAAATGACGACTGCAGTGACCTCTGATTCCGAAACGAATTGTATACGAATCTGTGTTGCTAACGGTACCGCCTATGCCTTGAATATCGAGCGTTTCCCCCCTCTGTTGGGGGGCTATCTTGACGGCCGTTTCGTGCAGGATCAGTGACATCGCTGCACCTTCGTCTAATAGCGCATGCGTATGCGCCACGCCTGACGGACCTGAGACTTCTACCGGAATAATTTTAAGATACGCCTGTGCTAGTCGTATCGTATTTACGCCTCCTGGTGAGGCCTTGTTACTTTGAGCGCTAGCCGTGGTTAAACTTAAACCGTGCAATAATTTGTGGTGGCCAGCCTCGCACTGGTTTACTCCACAAGCTACGTATTTACATTTGTACGGTCTACGATGCGCGAACCCTAGACACCTAACGCATAGCCGTGCATTTTTTACGAACTCCCATCTGTCGGCGACCGACGCGGTTATAAACTTCGCGCATGCGCTGACGTAATGGTTGTTGGCATTCTTGCATATAGGA
This sequence comes from Thaumatotibia leucotreta, assembly GCA_025490895.1. Classification (NCBI taxonomy): domain Eukaryota; kingdom Metazoa; phylum Arthropoda; class Insecta; order Lepidoptera; family Tortricidae; genus Thaumatotibia; species Thaumatotibia leucotreta. The sequence goes on from JALPQI010004706.1 coordinate 34,101, forward strand.
CACGAATCGCGCGGTACGCTGACGCTGGGCGAGCTTTGTTTCGGTCTAGCCCCGCTTGTATACTCGGGTTTCTTTTTTATTTCCCGCGGTTTCACTTGGGCTACCGTGGGATACCTCGAGCCTTTGCGCGGTGTCGCGTTATGTACTTCCGATTCAGAGTCGCTACTATTATCGCGATAAGACGGTGGCGCGTAATTTTGTCTAGATTCTCGTTTTGAGCTCTGTTCGAAAGCTACCGTATTCACGTGATTTCGCGACCTACTTTGTTTACCATGACTTACGCGTTTCGCGGCTTTGCTTATATCGTTCAAAAACTCGGAGATCGCGACTAAATCCGGTGTTTCGCTATTTGCTTGTTTATACTTTGCCCATTCGTAGCGCACAATTAAATTTAGTTTATTAACTATTTTATTTACAAGTTCCGGCGCGCACAAGTATTTTTCTTGTCTTAATGATTTTATCGTGGCCACGGCGTTGGCCACGTGCGCGGCAAATGTCGTTATATTACTATTATCTTCTGCCAGGCGGGGCATACGTTTGACATTATGCAGCTCGGTGAGGATTATTTCCTCAGGATCTCCGAACTGTCTTTCTAAAGCTTCTATTATTTCGTACGGGTCTTGCACCGTGTACATAATTGATTTGACGGCCGTTCGCGCTTCGCCTTTAAGGGCTCGCCTAATCCTACTGACGTTATTCCTGCCGTCCTATACCTTAAACCGGCCTAAGCAGCAAAATAGTAGTTTTCAATTGAATAAAGATTCTAAAAGAGGAAATAAAACCCTATAGACTGGTCTTGGAATCATATTTTTATCATTTATATTCACGGAGATACTCAATCCAAATACCCCGCTAAGTGCAGTATAAGTTGATAGATTACAATACTATAAAATGGCAAATCTACATTACATAGCTATAAGTAATGTTAAGGTACTTAGCAGTTGTATTCATTTAATGATTAAACTGCATGATACGCAGCTAAAAACACGTTACTTGACAAAAACTGCTTATATCCTCGTTTAAGTCCTTTTACCCTATTATTAAAATTTTTTGTTACTAATTTTTATTGTCTGATACTACATTAAAAAACAGCTTCTACGCTTAAACATGGCTAAAGTCCCTTAACCTTTTATTAATAAGAACTGAATTACGATTTTGGCTACAAATACAACACTAAAACCTAGTGACTTAGTTTAAACGGATGAAAACTACAGAAAAAATACAATGTTACAAGACTAAAAACACGCTAATCAACAATACTACGCTAATACCCTGCAAAGTGCAAAACCCCTCCCCTCAGATCTGACCGCCGTGGCCGGCAGTAGGGATGATGACTGTAGTTAAAATAAATTATTTAACATAATGCACGACATAATACACAAAGAAATTATTACTAAGATGTAGATTGCAGTAATTTTTGTACAGAACTTCTATTTAATAAATTGAAAATAACTTAAAAGAGTAGGTCATTTGGCAGTACTCAAACGTGACGTCACTTTTGAGTATTTTATATAAAATTCCATACTATTCCATAGTGGGGATCGTTTTGACAGTTCGAAAAAATATGCTGATTTGACTTGCCAGTCATCATGCCTGTTCACTGTGCGGCGCTCGCGCACGAGGTTATGTATCAATGATAGCTGCATGTTTCTCACCGCAAAATGTCTGGAATGCGACGGTAAGTGTGTAATATATTAAAGTTATGTGTACAGTAGTTATTCTGCATATTATTTAAGGCTATGTTTATTGTTTTCAACCAAAGATAAATATATTTTTGATGAGCAAAAATATATTTATCTTACCAATTTTTGTTAGATGTTCAACTTTTTCATTTAAAGGGTGTAGCAGGATAGCCTTGGAAAAATTGCCCCCAGAGGTTTTGGTTTGAAACTATAGTCAAACTATAGTCAAACGATGACTTTTAAGGAGGTAACCATGCACAATTTTTGGACCCCTTTTTTGTTTTTTTTTTTTTATTTATTTAGGGGGGGGAGAAATGCTTAACGCATACCGCCCGGGTGCGGGAGGGGACCCGAGCGGTTATGTGGGACTCCCGTTTGGCTAATGAGGCCTACGGTATACCCACTAAAAAACCCCCCATATGCCACCTCGTCGCCTTTTTGGCGGGGTTACGAGAACGCTCTCGCTTACATTCGCAACCCCGCCGGCGGCAGCTGCTTGCCGGCAGCTCCTTCGCGGGTGTCCTAAGACCCTCCACGCTGGGCGCGCCAGATGGTTGGACGCGCCTTCCTCCTCGGTCTCCATGATGCATTGTGGCGGACCCTCCCGAGACCACCACAACGAGACCGTAGGTGCCGGAAGGTTTCCCGGGACCCGGCGGCATATCAGATCTATGGTTATGCCACCAACCACACTTCGGCTGCAGAGGATAGGGCGAGCGGCAACGACAACACCGACACTCCTTTTCCTCCGTAGCCCCACCGACGCCGTAACGGCGAAACGGCCCCGCCGAGGTCGCAGGGGGTAGGGAGAGTGGCGCTCCGTAATACCATCACGCCTCTCCCCCTGCGATCCCACCTCGGCCGCAGAGGATAGGGACAGCGGCAACGACAACACCGACACTCCTCTTCCTCTGCGGTCCACCTCCACGCGTCCTAAGCGGGCTCGGTGAGCCCACTTGGAGCGTCCTCCTCGGGCCAGCCGCCAGCCCAAAACTGGCCGGCCCCGGGTGCCTCTTCGCTCCACCGTGGGTGACCACTTGACCAGTCCACGGTTACTGAGCCCCTCCACCACGACTAGGTGGACATTCCACGAGGGGACAATTTTTGGACCCCCTCTTACCTCCACTAACCCCAATAACATAAACCAATAAACTCCTAAAATTTTACTGTTTTTTTTAATGAATATGAAGTCCTAGGAGGCTGTCTTTTTTTTAATAATACCTTTAGGCCGTAGTATTATATGTGCAAAATTTGGAAACCGTCACTAACATAGTTTAGGAGTAAAAAAAATAAAACAGTTTCACAGTTATTGGGGTTTTGGTGGATTTGTGAGGGTAAGCGGGTTTCCAAAATTTGTGCATGGTGTTACCTCTTTAAAAGTCATCGTTTGACTATAGTTTCAAACCAAAACCTCTGGGAGCACTTTTTCCAAGGCTACCCCGCTATACCCTTTGTTGTAGTTTTTCGCTGAAGGTATTGTTGTAGCTGACTGTTACCTAATAGAATACATATTATGTGGGTTTGTTAATTATATATACGACAAAATTATCTACAATAGATTTTCTAGTACAGTCACTCTGTCGCGCGCGTTTATATCTATAAAAATATGTTAGGTATTACAGGCAATCCTGTAATACTCGTAAAACACCACAATACAAACAAAGCAACCCATGTAAGTTGAACTACATGTAATATTATAAAGGTTTCAGCAGAGGTAAAGGGTGAACACCGTGGCTTTCACTTATCGTATGAGGCAATAGAAAAGCCCGCTGCCTTTATAACTTAATAAGACTACTTCCTAAACTTATTCTTAAAACATCACTTTGTGCCCTCACGCTTTATTTTATAGGGAAATATTTATTATTGTTTTTAATTTCAGGCATTTTATAAGCTCGAGAATCCAGAGTATGATAGACTCCTGCTGTAATCAAAATGAAGAAAGACAACCTTCAATGCAGCGTTAAAATATATTACCTATAATGTAAAAAATAGAACCACAGAAACTCTGTAGACGTAAGAATAAGAAATATCCTACTTGCCATCATCCATAACATATTATAGGCAATGTCGGGCATGGTAGACGATTTGAAGATGATAATAATTAAGTATTGAAGCTTTATAATTGATCTTGTTTGTTAATTAAGGAAGAAATAATAAATAAGTTTTATAAATTGTTTTGTTACGGGTAATGACTAGTAGATAACATATCTAAGCCACAAGGGCCAGTATACATTTAAATTTGTCCTGTCAATACGGTAACTACAGTAAAGTGAATGTCAAATACGATAAGCTTACATTTATACTAGTCCTTCTGTAAGTAAGTGGGCGAAAGTGAAGTTAAGGTAGATGAACAGGTGATTTTATACTTTTTCCCCACACTAGCTCGGAAACACCTACTTCCCTCACTAATTTCAGTGAGGAAAGTTGCATTTTAATCACTTGTGAGGGAAGTAAATTGATAGATGAACCGTGAAACGTTCAAAACCATGGAACGTCAAACGCTGGTATGGCTATGATTCGCTGATTACTTTTTTGAGGGACACCATGAAAACTTTATCATACACCAGATTATTTCATTTATTCAAGATAATAAATTAGATTTTTAGTATTTCATAAAAACTTATCGCAAAATCTTATCATATTAGACAAAAGCAGATAATATACTTTTACATTCAGAACGCAACCCGCTAACACTGACGTCTTAATGTACGTCAATGTTGCCAACTTATAAAAAAATACTCGAATGTACAGTTTTGTAAGGAAAGTTTCCTATGTAATATCTTACCAAAACGTAGGCAATTTAAGTTTACCTCACACATTTTTTTTAATGACTGATGTTTTAGCTGCCGGATACAGATTTTATACTTAAACATCATAGAACTTTTAACAACTGAATGAATGTTTGTTATTATATAGGTAGTACTAGAACTACTCTAAGTTATTTAATAAAGACTGATTTGTTGCATTGATTGTTTTTTTACGCGTTCGTAACTGCTTCCTCGCTTTAGTGTGGGGAAAATGTTGTGTTATACATGGGAGCAAAGTTTGTTTAATTATCGTGCCTTGAAACCCTCGCAACGCTTGATATTCCATTTTTAAACCTACTATGGATTCTCTCGCTATCTCGGGTCTCAATATTGGCACGATGATTAAACAACCACTTTCCTCCCTTGTACAACAAATAACTATTTCCCGCCAAGGTCTGTAATTTACCTAACTTTACTGTCCTCGTCCTCGGAATGCAATCTACTAATTCGATAATTGTGATGTTACTTAATAAGACTGAATAAGTTTTCACATTAAATATTTTTGTTTATTTTTATGTACAGTCGAGGAAATTGAATTGCGGTTCAAGTTGATTTGGTTGTTTTGTATTTACTAAGCACGTCCAATGTAAATTGAGCCATAAACTGCTAAACATTCAATTTCTTCGACCGTACTAGAAGTAATTTTGGTTTTTGTTTTCTAATTATAAAAAAAGCTTAGGCTAATTTTTACTTATATTTCGCATTTGAATAAAAACATTTTATCATACACAGTCTTATTTCATTTACCTATTTTAAATTGGTTTTAAATCCCTTTAATTGTAACTTGTAAAGTGTAGGTTAACGAGGACTTGCTGTAACAATAAATAAACCATTTGGATAACATTACAAGATTATAACCTAGTTATCGGAAATGATCTGTCATGTAACGTGTTTTATGCTTAGGAATTCATACAACTAGCTATGATTTTCACAGTCATTTCATAGTTAAAAAACAGCTAAAGTCCAGTAGCGTGTTTATATCAATCTTTTTTTTTACAAGCTTTTATTTAGTTTCACCTGTCCCGTTGTCTGTCGTTCTGTAATCAAATCTTGCAACTTAAATTTGATCCACTTGCCGATTTCCGATTGAGCTGAAATTTAGAATGCATGTATAAATCGGATGACAATGCAATGTTATTGTGCCATAGAGCTGATCTGATGATGGAGCCGGAAGGTGGCCATGGGAACTCCGTAATTAAACTATGCAACCCTATCGAGTTTGAGCTCATTAGATTCGTCTTGACAAGTACTTTGATACTATATGGTAACCAGGGTCTGATGATGGAGCCGGAAGGTGGCCATAGGAACTCCGTAATTAAACGATGCAACCCTATCGAGTTTGAGCTCATTGGATTAGTCTTGACGAGTACTTTGATACTACATGGTAACCAGGGTCTGATGATGGAGCCGGAAGGTGGCCATAGGAACTCCGTAATTAAACGATGCAACCCTATCGAGTTTGAGCTCATTGGATTCCTCTTGACGAGTACTTTGATACTATATGGTAACCAGGGTCTGATGATGGAGCCGGAAGGTGGCCATGGGAACTCCGTAATTAAACGATGCAACCCTATCGAGTTTGAGCTCATTAGATTCGTCTTGACAAGTACTTTGATACTATATGGTCACTAACCACAAACTATTCGAGTCTGTTGTGGATAGAATAGTCGCATCGCAATTAAAACCATTTCTTTGCGATGCTCAGCATGGCTTTAGGTCCCAACGATCAGTGGAGACGAATCTACTGACTCTGGTTGACTCCATTTCTGATTATCTGGATAGGGGTGCACAGGTTGACGTGCTGTACTTCGACTTTATAAAAGCTTTTGATCGCGTAGATAACGATGTTCTTTTAAGCAAGCTATGTAGCATTGGTTTTTCGCCAAAGCTCCTTAAGTTCTTTGCCAGTTATCTACGCGATAGGCTGCAATACGTGCAGCACGGATGCTATGTTTCAAAGTCTTATCATACTCGTTCTGGAGTCAGCCAGGGTTCGATCCTGGGTCCATTGCTCTTTGGGGTTATGGTGAATGATCTAGCTTTGATTCCTAGGTACGCTAAATGCTTGCTGTACGCCGATGATCTGAAGTTGATTTATAGCGTGCGGAATACGTCAGATTGTTTGTCACTGCAAGATGACATTGATAGATTGCACCAGTGGAGTATAAATAATCGACTTCACTTCAATGTTGCAAAATGTGCGCTCATGATATTTAGTAGGAGCCGTAATCCTTTATTGAATGATTATCTATTACATTCTGAATCAATAGCTAGAGTCAACTCTATTCGGGATCTGGGGGTTATTCTGGATGCGAACCTGAACTTTCACGAGCATATAAATACACTGGCTCGTACTTGTTACAGAAGGCTTGGGTTTGTTATACGGATTACCAGAGATTTCACTGATGCCAAGTCAATAAAGCTAATTTATACTGCTCTTGTAAGAAGCAAGCTTGAAGCGGCATCAATCGTTTGGAACCCTCATGAAACTGCATATATCCTACTACTTGAGAGGATACAAAAGGCTTTTCTCCGTTTCCTCTACAAAAAAATGTTTGGATATTACCCAATTTTATACCCAACATCTTTTTTGCTGGGTACACTAGGGTTTAACTCGCTTGAGGTAAGGCGAGATCATAGACTAGGTACTTTAGCATGCAGTATTCTGCGCGGGGACTGTGACTGCCCTGTGCTGGTGGCTCAGTTGCTGCGCCTTTATGCTCCCTCTCCTACTAGATTTCTTTTTCGACCTCGTCTGCGCAATTTGGTAGCAGTGCCACCAGCTCGAACAGTTTCTCGCCGAAAATCACCGCTTGTCCGGGCACTTCACCTGATAAACTCACTCCTCGAATCGGCACCGCACTGTGATGTGTTTGCGAGTGGATGGCGGTACGTATGTAATGAATGCCTGAAGTTCTGTGAGACGATGAACGCACGGCCTTCCTCTGTGATGTGATAATTTGTTCTTACTTGTTTGCCAAGTGTATTATTTTATTTATTAAATTGTGTCTACGTTTCACAGTGCCTTGGATCTCTGTAATGCTGTGAAATTGTATGTATAATAAAATAAAAATAAATAAAATAAAAAATGGTAACCAGGGTCTGATGATGGAGCCGGAAGGTGGCCATAGGAACTCCGTAATTAAACGATGCAACCCTATCGAGTTTGAGCTCATTGGATTAGTCTTGACGAGTACTTTGATACTACATGGTAACCAGGGTCTGATGATGGAGCCGGAAGGTGGCCATAGGAACTCCGTAATTAAACGATGCAACCCTATCGAGTTTGAGCTCATTGGATTCCTCTTGACGAGTACTTTGATACTATATGGTAACCAGGGTCTGATGATGGAGCCGGAAGGTGGCCATAGGAACTCCGTAATTCAACGATGCAACCCTATCGAGTTTGAACTCATTGGATTAGTCTTGACAAGTACTTTGATACTATATGGTAACCAGGGTCTGATGATGGAGCCGGAAGGTGGCCATAGGAACTCGTAATTAAACGATGCAACCCTATCGAGTTTGAGCTCATTGGATTAGTCTTGACGAGTACTTTGATACTATATGGTAACCAGGGTCTGATGATGGAGCCGGAAGGTGGCCATAGGAACTCGTAATTAAACGATGCAACCCTATCGAGTTTGAGCGCATTGGATTCGTCTTGACGAGTACTTTGATACTATATGGTAACCAGGGTCCGCTGATGGAGCCGGAAGGTGGCCATAGGAACTCCGTAATTAAACAATTCAACCCTATCGAGATTGAGCTCATTGGATTAGTTTTGACGAGTACATTGATACTATATTATGGTAACCAGGGTCTGATGTTGGAGTTGGAAGGTGGCCATAGGAACTCGTAATTAAACGATGCAACCCTATCGAGTTTGAGCTCATTGGATTAGTCGTGACAAGTACTTTGATACTATATGGTAACCAGGGTCTGATGATGGAGCCGTAAGGTGGCCATAGGAACTCCGTAATTAAACGATGCAACCCTATCGAGTTTGAGCTCATTGGATTCCTTTTGACGAGTACTTTGATACTATATGGTAACCAGGGTCTGATGATGGAGCCGGAAGGTGGCCCTAGGAACTCCGTAATTAAACGATGCAACCCTATAGAGTTTGAGCTCATTGGATTCGTCTTGACAAGTACTTTGATACTATATGGTAACCAGGCTCTGATGATGGAGCCGGAAGGTGGCCATAGGAACTCCGTAATTAAACGATGCAACCCTATCGAGTTTGAGCTCATTGGATTAGTCTTGACAAGTACTTTGATACTATATGGTAACCAGGGTCTGATGATGGAGCCGGAAGGTGGCCATAGGAACTCGTAATTAAACTATGCAACCCTATCGAGTTTGAGCTCATTGGATTAGTCTTGACGAGTACTTTGATACTATATGGTAACCAGGGTCTGATGATGGAGCCGGAAGGTGGCCATAGGAACTCGTAATTAAACGATGCAACCCTATCGAGTTTGAGCGCATTGGATTCGTCTTGACGAGTACTTTGATACTATATGGTAACCAGGGTCCGCTGATGGAGCCGGAAGGTGGCCATAGGAACTCCGTAATTAAACGATTCAACCCTATCGAGTTTGAGCACATTGGATTAGTTTTGACGAGTACATTGATACTATATTATGGTAACCAGGGTCTGATGTTGGAGTTGGAAGGTGGCCATAGGAACTCCGTAATTAAACGGCGCAACCCCATCGAGTTTGGGCTCATTGGATTCGTCTTCACGAGTCTCCGATTGAAAAAGCTCTACGTATTTACCCATCGAATCAGCAGGTCAATAAACATAATTCAGCCGTTCTCGAACATTTTAGGAAGAAGAATACACAAATGTTTAAAATAATAGCACAAGATCAATTGATGGATCAAAAAAGAATGATCAGATTGATATTAATAAAATAATACACACGGACATTAACAAAACAGGAGGTCTTCCAAAAGAACTAGAAATATTTGTTGGTGCTAAAGTTATGTTGAGGTCTAACGTTGACGTTGCTAAGGGACTTGTGAATGGAGCAATAGGTCACATCACTGAAATCCTATGGCCGTATTACAGACGTGCTCAACTATACGATAGCGATGTGCCATCGGTTCGCGTAGACTTTGGTAACGATGGCATTCACATAATACACCCTAAATCAGTTCAATTTCCTGCTAAATTTAATCACGGCACAGCTGAAAGAAGAATACTCCCGATTGTCTTGTCTTGGGCTTCAATGGTGCATAAAATGCAGGGAACTACTGTAGATCATGCTGTTATTTATCTAGGCTCCAAATTGTTCACTGCTGGTCAAGCTTATGTAGCTTTAGGCCGAGTTAGGTCTTTAGCAGGTCTTCAAATCGAAGAACTTGACTGCTCCAAGTTGACGTCAAGGAAACCTTGTAATGTTGATGCATTAAAAGAAATGGATAGAATGAGAAACGTTACAAATAACTAACAAGTGATTACATAATTTCAACATTAAGTATTGATATTTAAATCAGTACATATTACAAATCATGTGAACGAACTACGGACTTCATGACGGAATAACGCTGCTACGCGCTGCGAACTACGTCGTAGTAAATCTCGAATTAAAAATAGAGGTACTAAAAAGTTAAAAATAAAATTAAAAAAAAAGAACCTTTTTAAAAACAAGCTTTTATTATTTGTTTATAAAATGAACTAAAAAGTTAAAAATAAATTTAACTCTAAAAAGAAATATAACACTTTGTAACTTGATTGTAACCTTTAACGACAAATAAGCGTCTTCGTCTAGGACAAAATAATTCCATATTGTACAAATTTATTTAATTTTAACACTAAAACTTTTCACCATACATAATTATTCAATCTCGTCCCCCCTCTTTATCATAGTCCCTATTTATAAATGAAAGCGTGTTACATTTAATACAACACAACATTTTCCTCAAGCTATCACAATGTAACACGCTTTCATTTATAAATGGGGACTATGATAAAGAGGGAGGACGAGATTGAATAATTATGTATGGTGAAAAGTTTTAGTGTTAAAATTAAATAAATTTGTACAATATGGAATTATTTTGTCCTAGACGAAGACGCTTATTTGTCGTTAAAGGTTACAATCAAGTTACAAAGTGTTATATTTCTTTTTAGAGTTAAATTTATTTTTAACTTTTTAGTTCATTTTATAAACAAATAATAAAAGCTTGTTTTTAAAAAGGTTCTTTTTTTTTAATTTTATTAACTAGTAATCCTACACATAAAGTACTATAAACTCTTAAAGTGGCTTAGTCATTATTAAGTTATGGCATTGCGTATTCTGTAAAGTATAAAAACAATACTATAAACACGTTAAGTACTTACCCGTTATTTAGATATGAACTGGTAATTATGCAACGCTATAAAACGGCAAAGGTATACTTAACGGGGTTTTAAAGGTAAAATCGCTGGCATTTTTGTAATTCTTTGCAACACTAAAACACAAAAACGATATTTTCTCATAAATATTACATTCGTTTTAAAAATGGTGCACATACAATGTAAGCCTGAATTTAGTTTTAATTTTTTTTTAACAGAAGTTCGGAATAAATCTTAATATTTTCTAGAAATATTGATTTTAATGTTTTTTGCTCATAACTCAAAACTACAATTTGTGGCTGTAGCCGCCGTAGGTGTCCTCGACGACTCGTATAAATAAAACTTCGATATGTAGAAGACTTGGTATAATCCAATAGGTACTTTGGTTTACAAAAGATAGTGCCAATATAACGGTTGAGTACAAGTGGTTGGTATGGATGATGATGAAAGAGTGATTTGCAAGATTTGAAACTATGAGTATGAACGTTATTCTAACTTAATTCTAATTGGCCGCGGGAAAGCGTATGTGGAGCGCTGCTATTGGAGCTTAGAAGAAGCTTCCGAATAGTAGGCGAGCCGAAGGTGCGTTTAGCTACTGCATGAATGTAATAAGTATTATATAAAAAAAGGTTGCGTTCGCAACATACTCCCGGGCGTTGAGAGACTCAACAAAAAAAGGTATATAAATTAAATTAAAAACAGAAAGAACGAATGAAGTTAAGAGGCACGCCTAAGTGATTGGAAGAGGACAGAGGTTGTTGTACGCTCTTCTTATGATGCCTTTCTTCGTGCGGATGTCAGCGACTCTGGTGACGTTGTCCGTGCCCGGGTACAGCTTCGTGACGCGTCCCAGCAGCCACAGAAGAGGTGGAAGTGCGCGGTCCTTGACCAGGACCATGGTCCCGACTTGCAGCTGATCCATTGAGGTGTGCCACTTGGTCTTCTGCTGTAGGAGAGTAACATACTCATTAGAAAAGCGGGACCAGAAGTGCTGCTTGAGCTTTTCAACTCTCTGAAATCTCTCAAGTCGAGAGATATTGGCTTCAGTCAGAGATCCTTGCGGGACTGATAGAAGAGAACGTCCAATGAGGAAATGAGAGGGCGATAGGTATGTAAGGTCAGATGGGTCTGAAGATAAAGGCGTTAAGGGTCTAGAATTTAAAATACCTTCAATACATATTAGGCACGAGTTCATCTCTTCATATGTTAAATGGGTAAGAGAAAGAATGCGTTTAAGATGATATTTTGTTGATTTCACTGCGGCCTCCCAAAGGCCGCCAAAATGTGGTGAATAAGCCGGACTAAATTTAAAGTTAATAAGGTTTTCTGCCATACCTGACTGCAGTTTATCATGATTATATTTAAGAAAGTTACTGAGTTCGTTTGATGCCCCAACAAACGTAGTACCGTTGTCACAGTACAGAGTTTGAGGCTTCCCCCGACGGCTCACGAAGCGGCGGAGAGCAGCGAGGAACGATTCTTTCGTCAGACTTGTAACAAGTTCCAAGTGAAGGGCCTTGACTGAAAGACAGACAAAAACTAGAATATATGATTTTATTGTCCTACTACCCCTACCCTTTCGGTCAGCTATCAGCACTGGTCCGGCGAAATCCATCCCTGTGTGTAAAAATGGATATTCTAAATGTGTCCTATCTGTAGGTAAGTTGCCCATTTCCATTTGAAAAGGCTTAGCCTTGAACCTAATGCAACGTACACACCTATGCACTAGATGGCGCGCTAGGTTCCGACCTCCGAGAGGGTAATAGGTTTGCCGAATACTTGCTAGTAGCAACTGAGGCGGGGCGTGTAATAAGGCCATGTGTTGCATCTCAAAAAGAAGTTTAGTGAAGTGATGTCTGCTACACAATAAAATGGGATGTTTAATGTCATAACTATAATTAGCATTATTAAGACGACCACCGACACGAATTAACTTTTGGTCATCTAAGAAGGGTGTCAGCGACAGGAGGCGATTATTATGTGGCAAGGGCTTGCCTGATGCTAAGAGTTTGTACTCTTCAGGAAACATTTCCTGTTGTGCAAATTGCAGTAACTTGATTCTACTTACTTTTATCTCTAAATATGTTAAGTTTGAAGTGATTTTATTATTTTTATTCTTGCAATTATGTATAAATCTGTAAATATATGCGACGATTCTAGTAAGTTTTGTAAATTTTGAGTTATTAGTGATAAGTTTAGATATAAGATTGTCATTTATATTTGTGTGTACGACTACGTTTGTGTGATGTACTGAAATC
>JALPQI010004707.1:0-48672 GCA_025490895.1 Thaumatotibia leucotreta
GGGAAGTCTATCTCGCAGCGACATATTGTCGCACCAATCATGTGCTAAGCGTACTGCGGGTGTCGTAAGAGTCGACGTCATCATAGTGGACAGTTGGACACATTACTGATATAAATAACATTGTCGTTTGTATGAACTGATGGTATTGCAAAAAAATCGTTTTGAATAATTATCAACTGTAAAACGCTAACAGCATTCTTGTAAATTAATTCCATATAGATAAACAATTCCGTAAAACAAATAAATAAATATAAATATCTTGGGACATCTTACACAAATCGACCTAGTCCCACGATAAGCTCAATTAAGGCTTGTGATGTGGGTACCAGGCGACGATATACATAATAGATAGATACTTAAATACATAGACAGCTATGACCAAGGAACAAATATTTGTGATAAACAAATACACAAATAATGCCCTCGGCGGGATTCGAACCCAGAACCTCCAGCTTCGTAGGCAGGGTACTACCAACTAGTCTACGGAGGTTGTCAAAAACAACGGTTGTTAATAAAGTTACCGGACTCTTAACCTCCTGCCGCTCAGACAATAAAAATTGCCAGTGAATTTTGAATTAGTAGTGCAAGAAATAGAATAGGATTTCATTTGTTTAAGGAGACCTTTTAATAGGCCTCTGGGCGGCAGGAGGGGCTATAAGTAGCTGTCAAACTCACTTGAAGAACCAGACGACAGTGAGAGCCACGGACAAGGTCGTCATGAAGGCATTCTCGAAGTCCCACGACCTCTCCGGCGGCGCCCCTTCCGCCACCAGCTCCGTCGTAACCGGCTCCTCTTGAATCAGAGACTGCAAACGAAATATATGCTTGTTATCACTCACTTGAAGAACCACATCACTGTCAGGGCCACGGACACTAGCGTCATCAAGATATTCTCCAAGTCCCATGATCGCTCGGCCGGGGTTCCTTCCGTCACCAACTCGGTCGTTGTCGTTTCCTCTGGACTTAGAGACTGCAAAGAAATAGTACGATTTATGTGGGAGGTAAGTTGGATAGTTCCCACGAGTGTCAAAGTCCTGATAGCCGAGGGTGCGTATGACACGAGTTTACAATCACACTTGCGAACTAACTAATAATAAAGTTCCAAGAAAAAAATATGGTCACACGCACGTACGGTCGGCTCTAATAATATGTATACGATTTTCAACTACATCCCGAATTGTATACATATTATTAGACGTGACTGTACACGCCACGCAAGCGGTGTGCCATCTTATATGACATTTATATACGCTACAACGCGCACGCGTATGGTCACGTGCTGCACACGCATCTGGTGTGGTTTGGCCTTAAGATAAATTATACCTACTTATCTATAAATCCTACTACTGTGAGTAATAACGCACATTAAACGAGCAATTATTGTATAGGTATATGTATAAATATCTATCGACGATCTGGGAAACGTTTTAAAAGAAAATGTTAATGTAGGAGTTTCGAAAATGTGCGGGCGAAGCTCAGTGACACAGTACCTACCTATTTGTCTATGCGTGTGATAATATAATATGCACAGACCTCCCGCCTCGCTCCTACAAACAGCCTACAAAAAAGTCAGTTAGACCTGTAGTTAGGACAGTTAGGTACAAAACCAACTTTTGTAACTTTACATAAGTACTCAAAGTTATTATGTGAAATTTTAATGTTCATTTTCATCAGTACATACCTGTAACAATCAATATACACCTCTCCCGCCTCGCTCCGTACCTCATGAACACAGCTCGCTCGCATATCGCCGATTAATTTACGTTGTACGTTATCCACTGAAGCGCCAAGCCTGCACATACCTGGGCGGGGACAGCTCGCTTAGGGTGCACAAGGCAGTGGACGACGGCGCGGTCGTGCAGGCCGCAGGCGCGCAGCGTCAGCCCGTCGTCGATCAGCACTCGCCCGTTGAAGATCAGCCGTACGCGGGACTCGGCCGACAGTTCCACGGAGAAATGCCGCCTAGAGTAAAACAGTGAATTCAGCAATGGTGACTCTTATTACAATACACATAAAGAACATGAATGGTCAGGTAGCTGTGATAGCTATAACATATAATCACCAAATTAAATTAAAAAAAAAACCTACTTCAACCGTTTTCTCCAAGATCCCATCGACACATCCCGATTTGGTGCCAAAGGGACTATCTCGGTTTGTTTTGGATTTTATTTAAATCTATCGGTTTATAGTACATTACTATAGAGTAGTATAGAGGACGGGAAACGAAGGGTTACAGGCCAAGTAGATATATCTGGCCGAAGGAACTGAGGCCAGATAGGGATACGCGGCCTGTAACCCTGTTTCTCGCCGAGATTTGTATAGTGCTTTTCTCAAACTTGCCATGAAATAAAAGGAACTGATTTCGCCGAACCATACTATTTAATTTGTAAATAAATCAATAGTAGAGTATCGTAAAACATTAAGAAAACATGCGCGCCTAACTTTTTTTTAAATCTGTTTGAGGTATCTTTTTAACTGGTGGTGTAGACATTAGTTCTAAGGTTTTTTTTTTTCTGTGGCTGAATGTCAAGACCTAGTGTCACAATTTGACGTTTCAAAACAAAAGACAGTTTGTTTGCAGTCCTAGGTGTGAAATAAATACATGAAATCTCTTTACATATCATCTTAGCACATGACACCGGATACATAGTATTTCCGGGTTTAATTAAAAGTAAGTAACATCAACATTCCGTAGCAAGTTTGAGAAAAATTAAAAAATATAAGCCGGTCGAAAAAAGCTCTCTGTCAATGTCATAGAAGAGCAATATCGTCTCGCAGTATTTCGGATTTGAACACGACTTGACATCGGCCAGTAATGTCGCCCTTATGAGATGGATATAAGAGCTATAATGAGTTTTTTTCGGCCGACATAAGCTGATCGGACACGCCTCTATCGTTATGGCAATAAAGACGAGTTCAGATATTTATCTGCGCTTCGGACGCTACGATGGCGACTGTATTATAGCATTCTAAGAATTTCGTTAACGATTTCTATATGAAAAGATCCTATAGGTATCTTTATCATATTTATTGTTAATCAAGACTTTAAGGACTGATTTTTGAATCCCCAGTTAAGTATTCTGTCAGATTAATGTGAATTGTGTTCGTTTTTTCTCGTGACTGGAAAAAAGGATAAGTAGTGATAGTTTTACCCAACAGATACGTTTAACTAAAGATTGACAAATTTGCCGTAAGATTAATTGTTACACCATTAGTTGACCGGGCCTTTACCTCCTAATGCGTCGATACGCATAGTTAATAGGAGAGGCCTACGTCCAGCAGTGGACTATCATAGGCTGATGATGATGATGATAGTTGACCGGCCCAACTTTTCCTGTTTACTGTATTTTCGAGAATTTCCAAATCGTAGACGACGCGGAAAATCCTTTTCTCAAACTTGCTACGGAATGTTGATGTTACTTACTTTAAATTAAACCCGGAAATACTATGTATCCGGTGTCATATGCTAAGATGATATGTAAAGAGATTTCATGTATTTATTTAACACCTAGGACTGCAAACAAACTGTCTTTTGTTTTGAAACGTCAAATTGTGACACTATGTCTTGACATTCAGCCAAAGAAAAAAAAATAACCTAAGAACTAATGTCTATACCACCAGTTAAAAGGATACATCAAACAGATTAAAAAAAAATTTTGGCGCGAATATTTTTTTTTTAATGTTGTACGATACCTACTGTACTGTTGGTTTATTTACAAATCAAATAGTATGGTTCGGCGAAATCAGTTCGTTTTATTTCATGGCAAGTTTGAGAAAAGCACTATACAAATCTCGGCGAGAAACAGGGTTACAGGCCGCGTATTCCTATCTGGCCTCAGTTCCTTCGGCCAGATATATCTACTTGGCCTGTAACCCTTCGTTTCCCGTCCTCTATAGTAATGTACTAAACAACGAGACATTATAAAGTAGAATTTATTCATTGGAAAAATATTCTTTCTTTGACCGTTCCTCGCATTTTCTTCTTATCTTGAGTTGGTACGTACTTCCCATAGGAAAGATCATTTGTTTTATAGTCATGAAGTTAAAAATTCGAAAATAGACTAAAGAAACGGTAAAATAAGTTTTTTGTACTTTAACTGTATACTAATGATATTATAAATTGTTACCAACTTTTTTTGAATTATAAGTAGGTATTATAACTAACGTGAGACTCAAACATACCTATATAAATCTTTTGCTAAACGGGTTACTCACATATCGAGCAAATATCGACTTTAATTACATGAATAACCCATTTCTCTAAATATTGAAATGTTTTCAACTTATTGGTCAACGTTTTAATAGTCGTTATGATGTTTCTCAAATTGTTGTTCGTGTTTAAAAAATCCGAAATAAAGAACTCATTTTGACCGTCGTTTTTTCACGGAAACGGGCAAATTTATTTTTCTGTCCCAATGAACTTTACTGATTATTGAGATGGATGTATATTAAGTAATGATCTAATTATAGTAATTATGTAAGTATTCAATTACGAAATCATTTTATCAGTACAACTTTTAAGCAACTAAAAAAAAGTTTTGCCTAATAGTAGCGATATATTAGCGTGTTTATAAATATTGTTCGGGTCAAAGATACATTAATTAACAGTAACCAAAACAAATGTAGTTTTCCATACAAATATAGATAACGCGCTACGTAACCGACACAATGCCTACGAATGCCGGAGCTGTGGTCGACAGGTCACCGGGTACAATACATGCCATTAATCAAAACCACACCATTGTAACTTAGGTATTTCCACGGGAGATATGTCATTATTATTGTTTGGTTTATAACTATTAGTCGTAATAAGAGTTGACCTATGTCCTATTTGTATAAACCAAAGTGTAAATATCACTCTTTACAATTATCGTATAGTATTCGTTTTACCATGGCGTCACAATGTTCGTATGATTTTATTAAGCAGTCGCGATCAGATCAAAATTGTACATTACATTAGAGGCCGGGAAAATGAGGCCCTGCCATATAATGCCAACTTGGCCGGAAAACCGTTTTCACGCCGAGGCATGTATACTGTCGTGCTAAGTAAAAAAGACGCATATCTTATAGTAGTTATATGGGAGATGCGTCTTTTCTAGTTAGCGTGGCAGTATAGTGCTTTTCTCAAACATAAGTACAAAGAAATACAAAAAAAAATTACAAAGTTATCGAAATAAAAAAAAAAAGTTACTTTGCAGGCCTAGGCCTGAAAAGTGTTATGAAATTCCATTTCCATCCCAGTGAGTTACTGTGCCCTAAAAGCGATCCTTCCGAGTCTATTTTAAGGAACGTAAAGACAATATTTCATTGCATGTTTGAGGAACCGATGGCCGTTGGGGCGGGAAGGTTCTTGAGTGGCGGCCACGTACCGGAAGGCGTAGCGTGGGTAGGCCCCCCACAAGGTGGACCGATGACCTGGTGAAGGTCGCAGGAGTCCGCTGGATGCGGGTGGCGCAGGACCGGTCATTTTGGCAATCTTTGGGGGAGGCCTATGTTCAGCAGTGGACGTCTTTCGGCTAATATGATGATGATGATGATGATGTTTGAGGAAATATATTATTATAAATATGTACTCTAACGTCACGACCACGACAATAGCGGTCTGTTCAGATGTTTGTGATCCTGATCACCCTGTCCGCTCCAAAGTTGTTTATTAGATGATTAATGGACTTTACCATTACAGGCAAAAAACAAGGTTGATAACTGCTGTATGTAGGTGATTTTAAACACGGTAGGTACGTTAAATGTCGTATGCACACGATACTATGACAGTCACCGGGTCATAATTTAGTAAACCTTTTGAACGCCCAGCTGCGCAACGATTTGCCGAGCCACTGACGCCGAGGGGGTAAGAAATAGATATGTAAAAAAAAAAAAATTATGCTAAGGGATAGTTCGCACGAACGCTTAAAAAGTGTCGCGTTATGACCTGTTGGCGGTATTTTATGCTAAATTCGATATAACCAACGCCCAACGTCGAAAATCAAACAGTGCTCGATAAAAAAGCGCCGCGGTTTAAAACCGCCATCGTGTGAATGAATATACGGTTTTACATTTGTTTCATTTGAACGTTTTTTTAACGACCGCTAAAAAAACGCTCGTGCGAACTATCTCTAACTCAATAACAAGATGTTCATAGCTAGATGTCAATAGCCGTCATTGGCGTGAGGGGCGTAATTTTATAAACACGTCATATGCCTTTGGCGGTCAAAATGTAATTTTTTTCACCTACAATCATGAAAACTATGGAACACACATATGGTACCGTCAAACTACCCAACTATAGTCTAAAAGCTCCCAACTATGGTCCAAAACGAAGTCAAATATCTTCGATTTAGTGTAATTTATTATATTATTGACGCAGTTGTTACACAAAGTCTCCTCATTAATGATTAAAAAACTTAGATAAAACCAAAATAAAAGATTTCCATTGATGCTTTTGTGGACTATAGTTGTAGTAGTGGACTATAGTTGTATGGTTTTACTGTAATGAATGTCTAGAAAGACTCACCATTTAAAATCCTTAAGTAACTCGTCCAGACTCCCCTCCACCTCCTTGAGCGTATCGTTCAGGTATTTGAGCTTTATGAGGATTTTCGCGGCGGCAGCGTCGGCGGCGGCGGGCTGGCCGGCGGGCTCGGCGGCGGCATTGTCTTTGTCGCCTTTGGTTCTCGTGCTCGATGAGTTTGCTTCTAGAAAGTTCCATTGCCGATAAGCGAATTTAACCGTTAGTCTAAAGGTGCGTTTAAACCAATTCCATTCGCTGTTCTATCGCCCGTTCTACGAAATCAACCAATCACGTTTTCTGTAACGATCGAATTTAGTAGAGTGGGAAGTTAGAATAGCGAATGCTCTTTTGGTTTGAACGCACCTTAAGGCCTGAGTAGACGCTCGAACGGGGCGTGCAGCGGAGCGGGCATGTTAACCCTTAGGGATCATCCATTAATTACGTCACACATCAGGGGGGAGGGAGGGGGTCCACAAAATGTGACATATCGTGACAGGGGGGAGGGAGGAGTTCTATGTTTGTGACGTCACAATCCTCACATACATGAATATAAAAGAATAGAAAATCCAAAATCCTTGAGCGGAGGAAGAACAGGTAAATTTTCTCTACCTGAATTTTACGAATCATTTTAAGCAATCCCAATAAAAAGTTACTTAAAAAGTGATGTGGTAATTTTTACCTTCTTAAACTAAAAATCTACTTGAGACGTCACACTAAGGGGGGAGGGTGTAGTTAATTGTGACGAAGTGTGACAAGGGGGGAGGGAGGGGTCAAAAAATCATAAAATTGGTGTGACGTAATTAATGGATGATCCCTTAAGTGCATGATTTTTTCTTTTCTTTCCTAAAATAAAATGTACCTAATGGTGTAGCAAATAGGAGAAAAATAGAAAAAAAAATCTGTGGACATATTTTGGGGGATTTTTTTACCTACTAATCAAATTTTCAATTAAATACATCATACATTAATGCATGTTTCGCAAAATCGTGCATGATAAAATATGCAAAGATTCTTTACTTTTGGATTGAAAAGTATATTAAGTTCAGTGATTGTAAAATTCTTATGGTATGAATTACAAAATTCCAATAAAAAATAATTTTTTACTTAGTTAAAAACCGCTAAACACTCAACGAAAACAAATTTCCGCCATCTTGCTTATAAACACACGTAAGTTTTTTTAAATACAGTTACGCCAACGAATCAGTAATAAGTGTGAAAGTTCATTAAATTTCCTTGCAAAATAGTCATTCAGAACATAATATACATATCTAGTTTTCAAACACCAACTACGTTTTGGTTATGTACGATACATCGTACATCATGCATTTAAGGGTTAAACAAATGAAAACGTATGCGCGTGGCCTCAGTGCACACCGTCCAAGTCTCTTGGACGCTCGTCGCGTCGCTTCCCGCCCCGCCCGACGCTCCGCTCGACGCTCGCCACTCAGGCCTTACACTTAGGTGTATAGAGTATAAAAAACGTCATTTCACACTACAATCGATGATACCGGTTCACTAATACGCCACGTGGACATAAATACGGTGAAGGGAATAAATATTATATTATATGAATAATAGTATGGCTATGGCTATTGACGATTGGTCAACCTCCGTAGCCTAGTTGGTAGTGACCCTGCCTACGAAGCTGGAGGTTCCGGGTTCGAATCCCGGTGAGGGCATTATTAGTGTATTTATTTAACACAAATATTTGTTCCTTGGTCATGCCTGTCTATGTATTTAAGTATCTATATGTATCTATTTATTATATTTATCGTCGCCTGGTACCCATATCACAAGCCTTAATTGAGCTTACCGTGAGATTAGATCGATTTGTGTAAAGATGTCCAAAAATATTTATTTATGATTTATTTATTGAATCTTATACATTGATTATAACGTAAAAAATTGCTTACATAAAATGCTTTTGACTGTACCTACAAAATCTACGTCACAGCCCTCCGATAACGTAATACCAATGCAATATATATCAATTAGTTCATTACTATTTATGGAACTCATTAAATTAAAACAAAACATGACTCAAACATTAAGTAGTTGATTTATCAACTATTTAGTGTGTAACAAAACAACTGTTTTCGCCCTTCAAATTTCAGCGATCCGTTGTTTAATTTTTGGTACAAATTAGTATGCTAATGTTTGGCTGAGTTATCTAATCTCGATTGTCTATGTAGCTACATGAATTAAAGTACCAGACTGTAAGTAGGTTCACGTCTAATAATATGTATACATTTCGGAACGTATGTCAAGGGCATAAGGATCAAAATCGTATACATATTATTAGAGCCGATCGTACCTAAGTATTTGAGTTATTTAACGTGGATTAGTCAACATATTTTCCACGAAATAACATTTTAGAAAAACATAGGTATTAAGATGGTTTAGAATGTTGTCTACATGTTTATAAACTTTTGGTAATCCAACCAACAGATTAGGTATACGTTTACAAAACATATTATGTCGAAGACAAAATAAGGGGTATACAAAAACGTTCAAAAATATGTCCCAGTGCACTCTAATTCTGTGTAATAAGAACGTCGTAACATATTTAGGTATGAAATGAACGGATTCTTTCGATACTTATTTTTGCATTTGACTGTAGGTACCTACAACTACTTCATAAGTTGATAGTAGCGTAGCAGAGGATGTCCTTCTCATTTTTGTATTAAATGTCTTGCGTTATATTTGACGGGTTTATAGATGCGATCAATTAATCAATCAAAGTCTAATTTTGTCTCCTTGTCACACTTGCACACGCATTTGCAAGTGCGATAGGGACGCAGTTTCAAAACATGGGCATGTTGAAATAACCCAGTGCTGACCTTGTATTTGAATACCGATGTTTGCTTCCATGGCGCTCACGAATCACCATGTGGTCCATCTCTTGCACCTCGCGACTAGCTTCCCCTCGCACTCACAGGCCAAACGTGAACCACATGTTGTCTCCTTGTTGCACTTACTTAGTTATCTTACAAGTGGGACAAAGAGGTAACCACTGCTGCCTCCATGGCGCTCACGATGCTGTCCATCTCTTACACGTCGCGACTCGCTTCCCGTCGCACTCCCAGGCCAACCGCGAACCACATGCTGTCTCCCTGTTGCACTTACTTAGTTATCTTACAAGTGGGACAAAGAGGTAACCACTGCTGCCTCCATGGCGCTCACGATGCTGTCCATCTCTTACACTTCGCGACTAGCTTCCCCTCGCACTCACAGGCCAACCGCGAACCACATGTTGTCTCCCTGTTGCACTTACTTAGTTATCTTACAAGTGGGACAAAGAGGTAACCACTGCTGCCTCCATGGCGCTCACGATGCTGTCCATCTCTTACACTTCGCGACTAGCTTCCCCTCGCACTCACAGGCCAACCGCGAACCACATGTTGTCTCCTTGTTGCACTTACTTAGTTATCTTCAAGTGGGACAAAGAGGTAACCACTGCTGCCTCCATGGCGATCACGTTGCTGTCCATCTCTTGCACTTCGCGACTCGCTTCCCGTCGCACTCCCAGGCCAACCGTGAACTACATGTTGTCTCCCTGTTGCACTTACTTAGTTATCTTACAAGTGGGACAAAGAGGTAACCACTGCCGCTTCCATGGCGCTCACGATGCTGTCCATCTCTTGCACTTCGCGACTAGCTTCCCCTCGCACTCACAGGCCAACCGCGAACCACATGTTGTCTCCCTGTTGCACTTACTTGGTTATCTTACAAGTGGGACAAAGAGGTAACCACTGCTGCCTCCATGGCGCTTACGATGCTGTCCATCTCTTGCACTTCGCGATTCGCTTCCCGTCGCACTCACAGGCCTACCGCGAACCACATGTTGTCTCCCTGTCGCACTTACGCACGAATTTATAAGTGGGACAAAGAGGTAACCAGCGCTGACCTTGTATGCCAGTGTCTGCCTCCATGGCGCTCACGATGCTATCCATCTTTTGTATGTGCCCGGCTTGCTTCCCCTCGCACTCCCAGGCCGACCCTGTCGCACTTACGCCTTACGCACGAGCTAACAAGTGGGACAAAGAGGTAACCAGCGCTGACCTTGTATGCCAGTGTCTGCCTCTATGGCGCTCACGATGCTGTCCATCTCTTGTATCTGCGCAGCTCGCTTTCCCGCGCACTCCCGCGAACCTCATGTTGTCTCCCTATCGCACTTATTTAGTTATCTTACAAGTAGGACGAGGAGGTAACCAGTGCTGACCTGTGTGTCTGCCTCCATGGCACTCACGATGCTGTTCATCTCTTGTATCTGGGTCAAAATTCTTTTCGTTGTCTTATTTTGTGTCCCTAAAAAACGTGACGCAGTGGTGATTTTTGTATGGGATGATGTTTTGTTTTCAATTTCTGATGTGTGGATTAAAATCTAACCGGAACAATAAATACAAATTCACCGGATTTTTTTTATTTACTGAGTAGAGACAGCAACTAGAAGCGTGACAGAGTGATATGGTATGAAACAAGACAACGAAAATAATTTTGATCCATCTGTGCGGCTCGCTTTCCCTCGCACTCCCGCGAACCTCATGTTGTGTCCCTATCGCACTTACTTAGTTATCTTACAAGTAGGATAAGGAGGTAACCAGTGCTGACCTTGTATGCCAGTGTCAGCCTCCATAGCGCTCACGATACTGTCCATCTCTTGTATCTGCGCGGCTCGCTTTCCCTCGCATTCCCGCGAACCTCATGTTGTCTCCCTATCGCACTTACTTAGTTATCTTACAAGTAGGACAAGGAGGTAACCAGTGCTGACCTTGTATGCCAGTGTCTGCCTCCATGGCGCTCACGATGCTCTCCATCTCTTGTACTTCGCGACTCGCTTTCCCTCGCACTCCCGCGAACTCCATGTTATCTCCCTGTCGCACTTACGCACGAATTTACAAGTGGGACAAAGAGGTAACCAGCGCTGACCTTGTATGCCAGTGTCTGCCTCCATGGCGCTCACGATGCTATCCATCTCTTGTATCTGCGCGGCTGGCTTTCCCTCGCACTCCCGCGAACCTCATGTTGTCTCCTTATCGCACTTACGCACCAGCTTACAAGTGGGACAAAGAGGTAATCAGTGCTGACCTTGTATGCCAGTGTCTAGCTCCATGGCGCTCACGATGATGTCCATCTCTTGTATCTGCGCGGCTCGCTTCCCCTCGCACTCCCAGGCCGACCCTGTCGCACTTACGCCTTACGCACGAGCTTACAAGTGGGACAAAGAGGTAACCAGTGCTGACCTTGTATGCCAGTGTCTGCCTCCATGGCACTCACGATGCTATCCATCTCTTGTATCTGCGCGGCTCGCTTTCCTTCGCACTCCTAGGCTGACCCTGTCGCACCTACGCCTTACGCACGAGCTAACAAGTGGGACAAAGAGGTAACCAGTGCTGACCTTGTATGCCAGTGTCTGCCTCCATGGCGCTCACGATGCTATCCATCTTTTGTATGTGCCCGGCTTGCTTCCCCTCGCACTCCCAGGCCGACCCTGTCGCACTTACGCCTTACGCACGAGCTAACAAGTGGGACAAAGAGGTAACCAGTGCTGACCTTGTATGCCAGTGTCTGCCTCCATGGCGCTCACGATGCTATCCATCTTTTGTATGTGCCCGGCTTGCTTCCCCTCGCACTCCCAGGCCGACCCTGTCGCACTTACGCCTTACGCACGAGCTAACAGGTGGGACAAAGAGGTAACCAGTGCTGACCTTGTATGCCAGTGTCTGCCTCCATAGCGCTCACGATGCTATCCATCTCTTGTATCTGCGCGGCGCTGGCGCGGGTGCGCTCCTCCTCGACCTCGTCACCGGACGTGTCTGGAGTGAGCAGTGGCGTGTGAGGAGCTAAAAAAAATATACATTCAGTGGCAGCCATCTTGGGACAGAGTCAATAGGTAGTAGATTGATTTTATTTTTTTAATCTGTCTGCGACCACGGGTGTAACGTCATGCCCGTAACGTCAAGTCAAGTTGATATTAAACGTAAGTTTACGCGATTAAGACCCGTTTGTCGTTGAAATTGACTCGTTTTTAAAGGAATGAACAGAAACTAAAATACTAGGAGGAATGGAGCTGAGCCTGCTTTTTTCCACTCTAGGCTACAAACAAATTAATAACAGTAATTGTGAGAACGCATCCATTGTGAACACACTCATGAAATACTTTTACCGTGGTGGTCGTCGCACTCTCCGGAAAAATAGTCATATAAAATGGCCGACTTTCCTGTGATTTGAAGCCTAATGAATAAAGTTTTGGATTAATTCATTCCAGTCTTTTTCTCAAATATCAGTGATAAATCATTAGGCTATTAGTTACTGGTACTGGACTTGAATTGAAACAAATCTTCGGCTCTGGGTTAGTCATTGGTTCATATCAATTGATGAAGAATGGCATATCGAAACTCGTGCTAGGCTTACCACACGTGCTATTCATTCAATAAATATTTTTTAATAAGTGTCAGAATTTTAAGTCTTATCAATTATCATTTATCAATGTAATCACCGTATTTTCCATGATGTTATCTGTTTTGGACACCTGCTTTTTAAAGCGCTGAAGAAAGATTGTGTCGCAATTGAACTTTGCAGAATCCCGTTTATGGTGCTCTCACATTGGCGTTACAAAATGTTATTTATACAAAATAACTGTCTTTGACATTCTAGTATTCAATAATTTTGTCCTTGTTACATTTTGGTTTACAACGTACAACGTACAAAAATAACATCAGCACCACTATTTTCCATTAAATAAACTGTCGGGTGTAGCCGGTGTAGTATAGTTATTGGCATCAGTGGCACAACGGCCCGTTGATTTAGCATGTACCCTAATACATATTAAATCATCGAGTCATGGGACCTATCCCTAAGTAGATGTTTTTGATGTATTTAGGTATGTACCTATGTATGTATTTCATATATCTTCGCTTAGTCCTCACAACACAAGCCTCAAAAAAGTTATCATGGGGCTAGATTTGTGTATGAATGGCGCCAAAAAAACGAACTTACAGTCGATCCTCCTGTAGAAATGCAGTCGGTTGTTGTCCATCATGGCCATGTCAGCATCTACGATGCTGTCCATCTCCTGCAGCGGTATAACCCGGGCGTTTTCCCGGGGCGCTTCGTCTGTTGTTCCTGGGATATAGCTCAGAATAAATAAGAGAAGTCTCACTGTAGGCTAAATCCATTGTTGCGTATCGTACAATGCTGCCAGACCAATGCGCGTCTATGAGAATAAGAATTCAAATCAAATTCAATAGATGCATAGTTTAGGCTGCGGCTCCATTGAGGCGGAGAGGAGCGGAGATGTGTAAAATTGGCCAATGAGACCATGCGGTCTCATTGGCCAATTTTACGCATCAGTGTTTCGAATTTTGAATTTGAAGAATGTAATTGGTCAATTTTGCACATCTCCGCTCCTCTCGGCCTCAATGGAGCCGCAGCCTTAGACATCTTTTATGAATGTTTGTATAACGTAAACAAGAGCATGTGCATGTGTCCGCTTAGAAGCACAGTGCGGATACCACTGATCCAGACGTAGGTATGCATCACGGTCGGTAGGCGTAATACAAACGATCTCGTTAGTGATACTTACCTCCAG
Source organism: Thaumatotibia leucotreta (assembly GCA_025490895.1). Classification (NCBI taxonomy): domain Eukaryota; kingdom Metazoa; phylum Arthropoda; class Insecta; order Lepidoptera; family Tortricidae; genus Thaumatotibia; species Thaumatotibia leucotreta. The sequence continues at coordinate 14,100 of JALPQI010004707.1, forward strand.
ATGCACAATGTACTATTTTACATCTTTTAAAGGGTAAGTGTAAGTATCCAATTAACTTACAAGATGGCCAACATGTATTCAGGTAATTCGTGTTAACCCACGATGATTACGCATCGCGCGTTAGGTAGGTACTAGTGCTGTGCCTTCATCTCTATATCGAATACATCTTATTAATTGTCATTGGTTACGATTTTAATGTGCATTAAGAGCATGATTTGTGATAAAATAAAACACTCGCTCATCGCTTTGCTTCTCGCTGATCGTCGATAGTGTGACAGGTGCCTAAGTAAATTGATAAGAAGACTTAGATAAAAATTTAATTCAGATAACAGATATATTATAAATAAATAATATATGATAAACTGATAAAAGGTATTATAAAGAAGCTTAGAACAAATACATATATCTGACTAGATAACATATTTGTAGATTGCGATCTTACTTTACACGCGAAACTAAAATGGAGATAAGAATGATAAATAAAATTGACAGAAGATCTTGGCTTTCGGCTCTTCTTTCGTACCTACCTATTTTTCCTCTGTTTCAAATTGACATAGCTTCATACTTCGAAACCAATGCGTTTTCCCAAAGCTATATTGATTATTGTGACAGTTTTCACACCCGAAATGTATAGAGGTAGCTCTAAACGCGCTTCCGATATCTTCGAAGTAAGTATCTATACGCCTACGTAGGTACACTACCTACAGATTCAAGAGTTATTTATAATATATGTCAAAATTTTTAAGAAAACATACAAAGGCTACTGGATATAACTGGATCAGATAACAAAATATACCCCTGGGGCTATTTCTCAAAAATTAACATTTTTCAACAATCTTGACATAAAACTTGGAAGATTAATAACTAGTACTATGATCAATACATAGGATAATATTTATCAGCTAATAATGCCAGGGCCATTTTTTGTTACCCTACCGGGCTATAAACTTTAATGAAAAATAGTAAGAGCGTACCATTTGTTTCAGACGTAGAAGCCTGAGTAGAGATAGTGGCGACCGTACTAGCGACGATTGTGGCCGGCCCTGGAAATAAATTAATATTCCTCTTCCACATCAGCCTATCTCACTCAGTACACTGCTAGACGTTGGTCTCTCCTATTAACTATGCGTATAAACGCATTAGCAGATAAATGCATGGGCATATCAACTAAATAATAATACTATCATATCAACTATTGAAACTATTGCTATGCTAACACGAATGGTCAGTGATACATTAATCCCTTAGTCGACTTCTACGACACCCACGTGACCCACGGGTAGAGAGTAGGAGTAGTGACAAATGTATTATTACTGCCTTCACCATGCGGCGTCAATATCAACAAATTAATATTATTCAAAGTAAGCACAGAAGGTACTAAACTAAAGTTAATAAAGATGCCTATTATACATATATTAAACATTCAGATTATACAGTCAAGGGTACAAATATGTATACACTTTTTTATCTTATGCCGTTACAATAAGGTGCAAAAGTGTATACATATTTTTGCCCTTGACTGTACATACCTAGCTAATATCACGCACTTGCAGTGTGCCAACTATTTACCATTTACAAAAGACACCATTAATACTATTGACCTCGTACTAGAGGTGTGCGCCGATGGCCAAACCATCGGCGGCGGCCGCCGGTCTGAAAATGGCCGGCGGCGGCGGCGTAATCGGCGTGATCGGCGTAATGAAAGTGACAAGTTAAAATTTTAAAAAGAACGGGTTTATTTAAAATTTCTAAACATGTTCACACATTTCATGTTTTTCTACGGCTTTCCTATCAAAATGACAGTGTGATGTCGGGTGAGAATAGCATCACCCCCTTTCTTCCCGTGGGTGTCGTAAGAGGCGACTAAGGGATTCGAAACCTCGAGACGCGGACACCTAGCCTCCAAAAAGAAGGAAAACTAATAATAAACCCGGACCTGGAGTCACCGTTTAGGCGCAAGCCAGGCTCCTGCGGCCAAACCGGCACCACACGTACTGACTCGTCATTCCTGTGGATCATGTCGGGGAGGAGAGAGAGGGGGGCATGGGTGCTGGGAAAACCCGTGTTGCCATAAAGTCGTCTGTTCTAGGCGCAGCAGCATCCGCGGAGGGGACACTTCGCCCACCTGCCGTGCAGGGGAGAAACAACACGGGGAGTGGCAGTTACCGGTTATAAGCTCGCACGAATAGGCGTCGTATGTGCGGGTGCCAGGGGCCACTCCCGACAGTAGGAGGATCCATCGAAGGTCCACTGATCAGTTACCGCCTGCTTCAAGTTGAGCAATCCTCGACCAATAAGGTACTGATCTGCCTCAGCGTTAACTTGTCCTGTGTGGGTGAATGGGACACAAGCTTTACAGCTGGACGTTGACGCTGTAACACCAACCACCTGCTCATAATATAAAAAACCCTAAAAACTGCAATATCTACACTGTTACATGCGCTTTATGTATACAATACTACATGCGCTTTGCGACATGGAACGTCCGAACAATGAGGACAGGTTTTCAGAACACCGGTGGAAACCTTGATTGCGCTCGAGATCTGCGCAAAACATACAGTATCGATGTAGAACTTAACAGGTTAAACGTCGATATTGCAGCTTTACAGGAGACCAGGATTGAGGATGAAGGCTCTTTGCGCGACGCTCACTACACTTTTTACTGGAAGGGTAAGAGTTCTTCGGAAAAGCGGGAGCACGGAGTAGGATTTGAAGTCCGCAATAATCCTATTGATGCAATAGAGACACCCATAGTGTATCTGAGCGCATCATGGTCTTGCGTCTTAATACTAAAAGCGGCTGTGTTACTCTAATCTCCGCTTACGCACCGACGCTAAACGCAAAACCTGAGGCTAAGGACCAATTCTACGACCAGCTCAACGAAGTTGTTACGGGGTGCGTCCATCCGATAGGCTTCATATTATGGGTGACTTTAACGCTAGGGTCGACCAAGATAAAACTAACTGGCCCGATTGCCTAGGTGCGCATGGTGTCGGTAAGCTCAAAGACAACGGACAGCGATTGTTGGAGTTCTGCTCTGCTCTAAATACGAAAATTCTCTTGGATGCACCCCCGCTCAAAACACTGGCATCAGTTAGACCTTGCCCTTACCAGAAGGAGGGACCTGCGGGAAACGCTCCATACATGGACATTCCACAGCACCGATTGTGACACTGACCATAGTCTTGTCTCCACCAAAGTCAGATTACTGCCAAAAAGGATTCACTCTTCTAAGCCCCTTGGTCGAAAGAGGATCAATCTTTTCAAGAAGCAGTGGAGTTGTTTGGCACTATAGTCCGCGATGAAATTTCAGCGTGGGACCGCTCCGTAGCGAATGGGACAAGATAAAGTCCCTTCTCATAGACACCGCAGGAAAAGTTTTTGGGTTCCAGAAGGTAAAGTCCCACGACTGGTTACTCAAAAACGAGGAGCACTTACACACCCCTTTTGGACTCCCCTTTTGGACTTGAAACGGCAGGCTTTTCAAAATTGGCAGGCTTGTAATGCCGCAAATGTAGAGCTCAAAAAGGCGAAAGCCTCTCTCCAGCGTAGCTCTCGCTTCTATTCAAATGCATATTGGACAGAAATCTGTCAAGGAATCCAAGCATGTGCGGACACAAGAAACATGGGTGGTGTTTACGAAGATATTAAGCGAGCTCTTGGACCTGTCCAAAAAAAGACGGCTCCTCTAAAGGAAATTGACGGCTCTGTCATAACAAACAGCAGTCGTCAAATGGCAAGATGGGTGGAACACTACACCGGTCTCTACTCGTGTCCAGTCGACATTCAACCAGAAGCCATGGGGTTACTCCCGGTCCTGGATACTTGACACGAGCTAGACTCCGCATCTACCGTAGAGCAACTGGCCGTCAAGCAGCTTAAAGTCGGTTAAAGCCCGGGCAAAGAAGAAATGTACACCGAGATCTTTTATCTTTAATCTTCTCGTCCTTCATAACAACCTGACCAAATGCTGGGAACAAGGATGCGTGCCTCAAGATATGCGCGATGCTAATATCGTCACGTTATACAAAGGCAAAAGTGACCACGGTGATTGCAACAATTACCGTGGTATATCCCTTCTTAGCATCGACGGAAAAGCTAAGGCCACTTTGGCTAAACTACAAAAGCTGGCTGACCGCGTATATCCAGAGGCACAATGTGGTTTTAGGGCCCAGCGGTCAACTGTCGACATGATATTTTCGCTTAAGCAGCTACAAGAAAAGTGTAGAGAGCAAAAGAGTCCTCTGGTCGTGGCTTTTGTCGACCTTAACAAAGCTTTTGACACTGTGAGCAGAGAGGAGCTGTACTCGGTTCTTGTTGGTGTGGGTTGTCCTCCAAAGCTCCTGAAGATAGTGCAGTCATTCCATGAGGGTATGGAAGCCACAATCCCCCACAACAGCGAAACATCTGCTCCCTTCAACCTGAATACCTACACGAAGTGTGAGAAATATAATCTTGGATACTTCTAATGACGTGTTGCATGTACGCACACAAACAAGAAAAAAAAGATAAGAATTATTTTCACGCCGATTTCACGCCGGTGAAAACATCGGCGGCGGCGGCGTGGCTAAAATGACCGGCGGCGGACGCCACGCCGATCGGCGCACACCTCTACCTCGTACTATACCTATATTTGTTTTTATAATCAGCAATAAATTTAGCTGAAGATAGCCTTTTAGAATTACGGGGGCTGGGTCGTATCGTATGCTGGTCGTGACTGGTTGTGACGACCGCATGATTAGTACAGTCACCATAAGATACATAGCAAGATTAGCAAGAGTGGCCTAGGTGCTCACAAATACCTAAGCAAACCTATATTGTCATGGCATTAGAGTTCAGATCACAGAGTACAGATCATGAGATCACCCTCGTCGACCATTCGCTAACAGGTATTATACGGTCCGGGATCGCCCGTACTGTTACTGTTACCGACCGTATAATACCTGTTAGCGTTCCTGTACCGTTCAGACCGTGTATTATACAATGCTAGCGTACAAGCTCGACAGGACAGAGCAAAGGTTTGCGGTTTACTCAGAGCGGGTAAACAACTAATAAACATGTAGCATGAACAGCGCTGACGGCCGCCAACACATGCGACTAATTTTTAATCGGCAAGGGCCCAGGGGAAAGCGCAGGATGCTTAGCTAAGTTGCCAATTGCTAACGCTTAGTAGCGTATCGTACTTTTTCCTCTCTGTCACTCTTTCATATTAGTGCGACAAAGACAGTTTCGTTACGTTAGCTGCCTTTCGTTTACGATTGACGATTAAGCGTTATACTCTGTTTGGTTTGGTGTTTAAAAAAGGGTTAAACAATCTTGCAGTATCTTTTTATTGAAAACTACGAGTAGAAAATAAGTTTTAGCAAATAAGGGGTGTACCGATAAAAAACTGGCAAATTCAAATGAAAAAATCGGGTCGATATAGTTAAAAAGCTGTAATTTCTGGCTTTTATAATTAACTAGGAGGTCTTAAATTAGCTAACTTTGGTCTTTTTTTGTTGCTACTGCAATTTCAGTATTCACAATACAAGTTCACCAGAACCCCCTTCGAAATCTATTTTTCCAAGCTCTTTTTTTTTATTCTCCACTGCACGATTTCATGTTCTGCAGAAGTGACCAATATTTCTGGTTAATCTCCATGTTTTTTTTTAATATACCTCTGCGTTGGGCGCAGTAATACTATGTGAAGGGAACTATGTCACATATTATGTGAAATTTTTATGGGTCTTTAATCAATTATTTAATCCTATACAAATCTTAGTCTCTTTGGCATAGTTTTATGAAGCGAAATCAGTGCCAAAAAGTATCAAGGATATTATGCATAAGTCAAGGATATCTTAAGGAACATGGGAAGAATGGCCAGATATATTGAAGACAGTCCCATAATTTAGAAAACTGCATACAAAAAAAGAAAAAAATGTTTGGAAAAGATAGTTTGGAAAAGGTTTCGAAGAGGCTGTAATTTGAGTCCCTGAAATGCAGTAGTGACACAAAAGTACTACAGTCAGCTAAGTTAAGACTTCCTGGTTTATGTTCAAAGCATGAAATTATAGCTACCTAACTATATCGATCCGATTTTTTCATTTGAATTTGCCAGTTTTTTATCGGTACACCCCTATTAGCGGAACATCGGCTGTCCCCTTCCAACTCCTCCGATGCCTTGTTACCTGAACCGGAGGTCGGTCCCAGCCGACGTGCTTAAAAGGCACTGAAGACCAGCGGGCGGCCCCTTATTCGCATTGGACTGTGGTGTAGTAGGATCGTGTCGTGATTCTCGTGACTTGTGCTAGAATAGGACTAATTTGTAGTGTTTTAGGTATTTAGGTTAGGAGGTTGTGCAGATATTGTTCTGTGTTAGATAGTACTTATAGTGTGTAGCCTTTATGTACTTTGTAGTTTTAAGTGTATAAATAAATTGTTGATTGGTTGCCGATTATTTTTGTCATCCAAAAAAACTACCATCTCTCCTTTTGGTATTTAGTTAAGATCAGAAGTTGGATAGATAATCTTACGCCTGCTTGCTTGGTCTATTACTTAGTGTTCTTCTATGTCTTTTTGAGTTGCGCAGTGACAAAAAGTTTGGACATCATATTTGAAAAAAGTCAAGTCGTTGTTTACTCTTGTGGTTGATAATTATTTACAAGTAGGTATGTCTGGGCGGCAGCCTAGATTAAGACAACGCTCTTCTCGTCGATCGCTTTCGGGCACGTCTCGAAGTAGAAGTCGATATACCCCTAGATCCCCGTCAACACACTCAGGCCGTTCTTCGAGTCGGCGACACGTAAGGTCTAGGCATCGCAGTAAGGGTAGGTCTCGCAGTCCGCGCTTATCTCACAGGCGGCGTCGTGACAGCTCACGTGGTAGTCGGACAGATTCGCGCGAAGGAGCCTTGCAGCAAATTCTACGTAGATTAGACGCATTAGAAGGTGGTCCACAATCAAATTCAAGTGACAACAATTCATCGCAAATTGTAAGAGAACAGCCACGTGTTAGTTCAATAACACCATCTGCGAATTTGTCCTCGGAGGTAATAGCAGGTGGAGGTAACGATAAGGAACCGGACGTTGTGGATAAAATTGCGGGTGCTCTCTCTGCCTTAGTCCAGACCAGGTCTCGTAACTATTATATATCTTCATTTGACCCGAGTATTCACGACTTCGATGTATGGTGCGCTGAGGTCGACCGGGCTCGTGAGATTAATAAATGGGATGACATTGAATGTCTTGGAAGGATAGGCAGTTGTTTACGCGGCGACGCACGGTCATGGTTGAATGATTGGGTCACTAATGATCGCTCGTGGAATAATTTCAAAATAGAATTTCGTTCCTTGTGTCCTCGTAATATCGACGTAGCGACAGTTCTATACGAGGTAATGTCTACCAGTTCGAATAAGTTTTCTACTTATGCAGAATACGCTCGAAAGTCTTTACTTCGTTTAAATATCGTAAAGGGCATATCCGACGACTTAAGGACTGCTATAGTAATTAGAGGCATCTCAGATCCTCAAGTCAAGGCTGCAGCAACAAATGCGAAGTTACCATCGAAGGAATTAGTGGAATTTCTCTCGGTCTATGTGAAACCTAAGGTTGATTTCCGTAACTCTGGTCATATACGTTCAAAAACTAGCGATTTGAGGTCGTCATATTGTCAAAAGCGGGACAGGGCTACAGCATTTACTACGCCTAACGGTACTTGTCGTTTTTGCGGTCAGGTCGGTCATAAAAAGTGGCAGTGCCCTAAGAAGCCAAAATTCAATCCTAATGCGGCTGAAAACCCGGCACCTTCCTCTTTAACAACAGGAGGTCAAGCGACTACTTCTACTCATAGTGACGTTAGGCCTCGAAAGTTTTGCACGTATTGTAAACGTCACGGACACGATGTGGCCGTATGTTATTCGAGACCTCAAGGTAAAGGCGGCGACAAACCAACAACCGTAAATTTTTGCTCAGAGCCGAATCCAAGCACATCGACGTGATTGTAGCTACAGTTCGCGATACACCCGTAGATGTGATGATTGATAATGGATCGGAGGTATCATTAATATCTGAACCTGCATTGAAACTCTTACAATTGAATGGATTACCGACCTATCGTTCGTTAAAGGGAATAGGAAATCAGTTAATTGAATCGACGTCATACGTTACTGCCATATTGAGGTTTCCAGAAGTGTCGTTGGAGATAGATTTGTTCGTAGTACCAGCTGGTTGTATTAGTGCACCTGTTTTAATCGGAAGGGACGTACTAAACAGGAAAGGAATCACCTACACTCGAACTAATGACACTCAGCGGTTGCACATGCTAGCGTCAGCGTCGGTGCAACACGTGTCCACCGTGGATCTGGAAAATATTAAAACTCCTTTGGCGGGCAATGATAAGGAGCGGTTGTTAGGTATTGTGAGGGAATTTTCGAGTTCGTTCATTACAGGTACAGCTACGTCCACGGTACAGACTGGTAGTATGGAGATTAAGCTAACTCCAAACTCGCCTATTGTTCATCGTCCCTATAAGCTTTCAGTAGATGAGAAAAATAGAGTACGTGACATAATTAATGAGCTGTTATCTAAAAAAATCATTCGCGAATCTAAGTCTGACTATGCAAGTCCTGTCATTCTCGTCAAGAAAAAAGATGGTAGTGATAGATTATGTGTCGATTATCGCGCTCTAAATGCGGTCACAGTTAAGGAACGTTATCCTTTGCCATTAATAGATGATCACATAGACAAACTTGGTCGTTTTAAATATTTTACTAGTCTAGATATGGCTACCGGTTTCCATCAAGTGCCGATGAAGGATGACGACTCCATAGCTAGGACCGCATTCGTGACTCCTGGAGGTCATTACGAGTACCTCAAAATGCCGTACGGATTAGCTAATAGCCCCGTTGTCTATCAAAGAATCATGAATAAAACTCTTAAACCCCTGATAGATTCCGGTAAAGTACTGACTTACATTGACGATGTGTTAATCCTGTCAAACACAATAGAGGAAGGTTTAGATTTACTGCGACAAGTCTTGACAATTCTTACAACTGCAGGTTTTTCAATCAATGTCAAAAAATGTACTTTCTTAGACACTGAAATTGAATACCTCGGAAGAGTTATTAGTAATGGCCAAATACGGCCAAGTTCCAGGAAGGTTGATGCACTTGTTAAATCCCCAAAGCCAACTAATGTTAGAGGGGTTCGCCAGTTCTTGGGACTTGCAGGATATTTTCGTCGATATATATCGGGTTACGCATCAAAGACTGCTGTTATATCTAAATTGTTAAGAAAAGGCGAGCCTTTCGAATGGGGTTCCGAGCAAGATGCAGCTCGAGATTACATAATTGATTGTTTGACTCGTGAGCCCGTTTTAGCAATTTTTGACCCAGCTCTGCCCACGGAGCTACACACCGATGCGAGTGCTATCGGGTTAGGTGCTATTTTATTACAGGAGCATGCCGACAAAAGAAAAAGAGTTGTTGGTTATTTTAGTAAGTCCACCATAGGTGCAGAATCGCGTTATCACAGTTACGAGTTGGAGACTTTGGCCATTATTCGGGCGCTTCAGCATTTCCGTCATTATTTGATCGGAATTCACTTTAAAATAGTGACAGATTGCAATTCACTAAAATTAACCGAGAAAAAGAAAGACCTGTTACCTCGCGTTGCACGTTGGTGGGTTTACTTACAGGATTTCACATTCACACTAGAGTACCGGAAAGGCGTCATGATGCAGCACGCCGATTTCTTTAGCCGGCATCCTCCTGTTGATGCGGAAGTTGCTCATATTCGTAACAACAATCACTGGGCAAAGGTTGCTCAAGCGGGGGATGAGGAAGTACAGGAATTAATGTCAAAATTAAGAGAAGGTCGGTTAGATTCATCTAGATATACTATTAAGAACGACTTGTTGTATTATAAGTATGAGGAGTCATCTAGTGGGGACCAGCGTTACTTATACTTCATTCCAAAGGGACACCGTCTTAGCTTGCTGAGGGTTTTCCACGATGAACACGATCACATCGGCGGTGACAAAACAATAGATCTCATATTGCGCCATTTTTGGTTCCCTGGCCTTCGACCCTTTGTAAAAAAGTATATCAGCCATTGTTTGGTATGTTTAGCACACAAAAAGGTGCCTAGAGACCCTCTACAGCCGATCCAGTCTTGGACTAAACCCGATTTGCCATTTTCGACTATCCACAGTGATGTTTTAGGACCTCTTCCTGATTCGAACGGATTCAAATATATCCTCATCGTTATAGACTCCTTCTCAAAGTTTTGCCTACTTTACTGCCTTTACAGACAGGACTCAGACGAATTAAAACGAGTTTTCACAAATGTGGTGTCGCTTTTTGGGACACCAGCTCTAATAGTTTGCGACCGTGCCCGCATGTATGACAGCACAGCTTTTAGAAAATGGGTCGATGACTTAGGTAGCTCCCTGCATTACATTACTCCTGGTATGCATCGAGAGAACGGGCAGGTGGAAAGGTATTGTAGAACCGTGTTAAACATGCTGCGAATAGAGGTTAACAATAAGGGAAGGGAGTGGGCCGATGTGTTGTGGAAGGTACAGCTTACTCTAAATATTACGAAACAAGCTACCATTAAGGTGTCGCCCTTACAGTTACTCGTCGGCATCGATGCAGCGACCCCAGTCATTAGATCTCTTGTTCGGGATGTTGCTTTAACTGATCATCCCAACAGAGAAACACTGCTGGCATTGCGACGTCAGCGGGCAGCTGATCGTCTTGTCACTAACCAAGAGAATCAAGATGCCTATACTAATGAGGACCGACAACAGCCTCCATCATACGCTGTCGGGGATTTTGTGTTTGTTTCTAAAACTTCACAGAGCACCGGGAAGTTGGACTCTGGCATGCGCGGCCCGTACAGAGTGCTACGCGTGCTGCCGCACCACCGCTACGAGTTGGAGCTACTGGCTGGCTCGTACGGCAAGAAAACTCAGGCTGCCGCTCAATATATGACGTTGTGGCTTGGCGAGTGGACTCCCGACGCTTGCTCTGCTTTTTTCGAGGGTAATTAATGAAATCAAGCAAACTTGGGCCTCTGGTTTATTCATATATTGCTACGCAAACTTTGGGCCTCTGGCTTATTCATATACCGCTACGCAAACTTTGGGCCTCTGGCGCTTGTTTTCGAATAGTGTGTTCGGTACACACCCTACCATGCAAACTAGGGCCTCTGGTAGTAGAAGGCGAGTGGCGCGACGCCCTTGAGCTTCTCATTTGAATACTCTACAAACTTATGCAGCGGCCAGCATACGTTTGTATGAGTTGCAATGCTAATTTCACATACTGAGCAAGCTCAATGAAACTTAGAGTTTACTAAACCTTTCCTTGTTCATGACAGTTAAGAGTGCACACTAACTGCCATGATAAAGTTTTAGAATTTCTTAATTTAGCTTTTGAGTTTTTACAAGCAATTGCTCTAGACATGTGTTCTAATCGTTTTTTTTCCTTTTAGAAAACGATAACGCTCAAGAAGCCCTTGATGTCGAAGATGCTGTGAGTCGCCATAATCAGGAAGCGGCCGAGGACGTCTCGCCTTCAGGAACGGCCGTATTAGCGGAACATCGGCTGTCCCCTTCCAACTCCTCCGATGCCTTGTTACCTGAACCGGAGGTCGGTCCCAGCCGACGTGCTTAAAAGGCACTGAAGACCAGCGGGCGGCCCCTTATTCGCATTGGACTGTGGTGTAGTAGGATCGTGTCGTGATTCTCGTGACTTGTGCTAGAATAGGACTAATTTGTAGTGTTTTAGGTATGTAGGTTAGGAGGTTGTGCAGATATTGTTCTGTGTTAGATAGTACTTATAGTGTGTAGCCTTTATGTACTTTGTAGTTTTAAGTGTATAAATAAATTGTTGATTGGTTGCCGATTATTTTTGTCATCCAAAAAAACTACCATCTCTCCTTTTGGTATTTAGTTAAGACCCCTTATATCTAACATAACAAGGAAATACAGTGATTTACATTGTTTTTGATTCATTAAGTTTTGGATTTATACAGGGTGGAAAGGGACGACGTTCCATCCCGCTACCGACCGAGTCTACCAACCATTACGATGAACTTTCAGTATGGGACCAACATCGAAATATAAAAAAAAATATTAAGTATGGAAAAGTCAATTTTCCATGTACGCCTTCGATGTTGGTCCCATACTGAAAGTTCATCGTAATGGTTGGTAGAGTCGGTCGGTAGCAGGATGGAACGTCGTCCCTTTCCACCCGTATATGCATTTTTCAATAAAAAGACACTGCAAGATTCCTTTTTTTAAACACCAAACCAAACAGAGTATAGTGATTGGCAACTTATCTAAGCACCCAGGCTCGCAGGTTCACTCGTTACACTCAGGCTGTGCTAGCTAGCATAGGCCCTAACAGGTACTTACGGGAGCTGGGTCGTATGCTGACCGTGACGGGATGTGCCCGCGACCGCATGACTAGCACGGTCCGGTACCGGTCCGGCCGCGCGTTGGTGGACAACCAGGCTAGCATGCCTACACCCACCACCACCAGCGCGGCCACGAATTGGACCACCTCATCCCCCACGCCTTGTATCAATGTCATCCTCTGAAAAAAAAAAATTAAGGGTCAGGAAATAACAGACATAATGTGCCTTTAATTTCCTAATTTGTTAATTTTTAGTAAAACTTTTTTTTAAATTTAAATATATGTATTTTTCAAATGATTGTTAAATTAAAATCTCATTTAATTTGTTACTATACAGTAGATAAATTTGGCGCTACTTTAACAACTTTGGACTCTAATTCAGATGTTTGTCTGTCTGTTCTGAGAGGGGTCTCTAGGTTGCATTTCGGAACCAAGAAAATGTAGTGAAATGGGGACAGCATCTTTTAAAGGAATTTGGAGATAGTCAAAAGTTTCCTGTTTTTGATTTTGTTCTATTGAATTTGATTAAAAAGCTAGCATCTAGATCACAATAAAATTTAAAAAGTTGTAAGTATAGGACACGGACAATAACAGGGAAAAAGGAAATCTCTGCTACTGCCCAAGACCACCACTCTGTACAGCTTTTATTATAAATGGAAAATATTCCCTTGAAATTGTATTGCTGATTGTATCATTTCTCAATAAAAAGTTAAGAGGAGTTTTTCTGAGACCAGTTTTGTATAGCAGCTCAGTACTTGGTAACTAGTAGGGCTACCGGTATCCGTGTTACCCGCAGACACGTGTACACGAATCCTTAGCACCGGCGGTACTAAGAACCCGAACGACACGAAACGCCAAGAAACGTTTCCAACTTAGAAACGTTTCCAAGCGCGGGTCCGCGGATCTACTTAGAAACTTTTCCAAGCTTGAGTCTTGCGGATCCATTACAATTGAATATTCGAAAAACCTGTTTTTATTAGTAAAAAGTCTGAAACAAAAAAATACCTACCGAAAAATTCGCAGTTTCTTACGAATTACGCAGCTAGAATTTTTTTTTGTTGTAGGTTAAATGCGGTTCAATACTTTGTTCAAATATAAAATCGTACCTATATTTTAGATTGCCACTGCCACTACACATTGAGGGCGGATCAGACACAGGTACTCGGGTATCCGTGTCTTAATTACACGGTTCCTAATTAAACGTTTCCAACGGGTAAGAAACCCGTTTCCCGGTAGCAAAGAAACGGGTACACGGAAACGGGTACACGAAACCCGGACACGACCGAGAGCCCTAGTAACTAGACTCAAAGCCCCTTTAAAAACAAATCAGTTTAGTTTTGTGGTTCTGTTTTAGATTAATTTTGTAGACAAACCTAGTTATTGTGTATTTGGGCCGTAATTCAAATATTCAAATACATCAAACACAATCATATCATTGAACAAATACATGATTACATAGGTATTGATATATGTGACCGTCCATAAGAAAAGGTACCTTATGGCAGTTTCTAGTTACGGAGATATTGGCGATTTTGTAAAACCATTCAAAATTATCATTTTTTCTTTTTATATAAAATAGTAAAATATACAAACAGGAGTATATGTGTACCTTGGAGTCAGCTGCGTACGTTACTTCTTTCTTTACTAAATTTAAGTTCAAAGTTTAGTAGAAAAGGTCCCTTGTGGGAATAGCATACAAAAATGACATCAAAGCTCAACATATATACAGGGTGTAAGTCTAATACGGGCGAAGCTCTTAACGGGTGTTAGTTTACGACATAATAAGTACATTCAAATAACTTTTAATTAAAATAAAGGCAACAAAATTTTCCATACAAAATAATTCGGCGCGCAATGTAGAGCAACATACGCGAGTTAAACACTCGTTGACAGCTAATTTCAAAAGCAGATGACATAACTGCCATATCAACAATAACAAATGTTCGTACCTACATTGCTGCTCCGATAATCTTCTGTGAGAAGAAAAAAAAAAAAAAATTCTGTGAGGTCATAATTAAGAGTAATTTTGAAAAAACCTTGTAATTCATGATCACACTAATGAATCCCATGCCTGGTTTAATTGATCGCCCGTATTAGATTTACACACTGTATACAGCGTGTTTTTTTCATATGCTATAACTTTAAGGGAAGCTTATTTAGGTCAAATATAATTTATTTCTCTAAGAAACTAGTGTTTTAACTCTTACCGTTATTGAGTTATTAAAAAAATAAGTTTAATCACTAAACATGTGTATTGCAACCTTTATTACATTCTAATGTTACTTATTTTGACATGTGCCGTCAGTCACCTGAGATTAACTTTTATTTTATTCTTAAGGTTCTCTCACACTTACCATTTCATTTATTATGTATGAAAACAAATAAATATATTTTTTATCGAATTTTCCAATAAGCCGATATACCAGACAACTTCTATTAATGGCCCAAGTAACCTGTCTAATTTATCGCAAATCGAAACGAACACCTAAAATAAAAATCACCTAAAATGTCCTCACGTGATTTATGAATATTTTTTTAGTAATAACGAACTGTGAACAATACATATTGTGTTATCTTTCGGGATCACTAGGCAGGTACATTATGTGAATTAATTAACGTTGACTTTAAGTGAAAATTACTCATTACTGATCAATATTTTTTGAAAAATTATAATAACATTTTTTGTTCGGATTGCAGTTTTGGTACAAGATTAGCAAAAAAATTTAGTTAATATGGTGCCTTATTATAATAATCAACATATTTTGTCTGTGATTGGCCATAAGGGCCCTTTTCCCAAATATATGGGAGTGAAATTGTGATTTTTACGTAACTTTAATCGTCTATAAACGAAAAAGTGTGACCTGTAGAATAATATTAATACTTTTGTGATACTCTTGTGGACTGATTAAAATTAACTTAGAACATACTATACCAAATTTGTTATTGTTCTAGGAAAGATTTAAGTGATAGTAATTATCACATTTAATTAAAATAAAGATATTTCGTTGACTATGTGACTTTTATTTCTATCCTAAAATGTAAGGTCAAATATGTTCTACTATATACAATGGTTCAAATTACAATATATAAAAGGCAAAACCGAAAAATTTATTTTTAAATTATTCCGTTCATATGAGCGTGTTGCTCTTTTCAAAGGGGTTTTTTTCATGATTTGTACGTCACATTAAAAAAACCATAACTGAGTTCCAAGGAAGAACCCCTTAAGATACGAAATCAATCATAACCCATGTAACTTCCAATGGGAAGACACTTAACACTAGGTTCAAACTTCATTTGACGATTTCTCAAAAGTGCATTTTTAGCATGTGTCAATTTAATGTTTTTTTATTTTTTAAGTATGAGACTTAGACACGTGTTTTTTTTTGTATTAGATAGCTTATTTAATGTAGATTTAGGATCTGTGCTTAACTCAATACCTGCCATAAGGTACCTTTAGCCATGGACGGTCACATATTTGTTTGATGGCTTGAAATTGAAATGTTTGAATACATAGAATATTTGGTTCATTTCATTGGTTCATGAGGTATTATTTATTTGTATTTTTAGGGTTTTTTAGTAAACAATGAACCCTTATAGTTTTGCTATGTATGTCTGTCTGTCTCTGTTCGCAGCTTTGCTCAGTGACCATGATTACTAGAAATTTGGTATACATGTTAGTTGTGCTGAGGCGACGGGTGACAGGATGTCCGTGAAGTTGACCGCCCCAAACTTTTTGCCCGCAAATAACATATCTATATCGTTAGTTCATCGTTGGTTCACGTTAGTTCAGTATATGAAATCGTTAGGACCCGATTCCAACATACGTTTTTTTAAAAAACAAAATGGGGGGGGCCAGCTTCACGCTGCCCCCCCAAAACGTATTTTATGAATTTCATTGACTGCAATCGATAGATATTCGTTAGTTCATCTCAACTTGGTACATTATATCGTTAGGACCCGATTAGAAGTACAGTTTTTTTTTTAATCAAAGTGGGGCGGTCAACTTCACGCTACCTCCCCAAAATGGATTTTATAGTTTTTAACGATTACAATCGATAGATATTCGTTAGTTCATCTCAATTCGGTACATAATATCGTTAGGACCCGATTAGAAGTATTTTTTTTTTTAATCAAAGTGGGGCGGTCAACTTCACGCTACCTCCCCAAAATGGATTTTATAGTTTTTAACAATTACAATCGATAGATATTCGTTAGTTCATCTCAATTCGGTACATAATATCGTTAGGACCCGATTAGAAGTATAGTTTTTTTTAAATCAAAGTGGAGTGGAGAAATTCTTCACTCTACCGCACCATAACGGAATTTTCAAATTAAAATTACAGTAATCGGTAGGTATTTGTTAGTTCTAACTACTTCGCTAAGACATATCGTAAGGACCCGTCTAATTCGGCCAGAAAAAAATTAATTAAATCCACAACTTACGAGCAACGAACGCTTTAGGTATTCAGGTTAAGTCCCATTATTCGCACCCGTTTGAGATCCTAACGATTCTAATGGCTATACTTATATCTAAGGATCATATTGGATAGATTGACATTTATTATTTGCGGGCAAACTCACAGACTTGTCCACAATTCCTTGTTATTTTTTTCTGTAGAAGCCTATAGGAAGGCTGTTTTCACACACGTCCTGCTGGCAAACTATTAACTTTGTCAGCAAATAGTATACCTACATCGTTAGTGCATCATGATTATACGTAAGTAAAATATTTTAAAGCGTTGGAATCCGAATAAAACTTTTTTTTAACAAAATGGAGGCGGTCAACTTCACGTATATCTTTCTGCCAAAACTATCAACTTTGCCCGCAAATAACATACCCGAATCGTTAGTTCACTATTTGTGTGCGTTAGTTCAGTATATTAAATCGTTAGGACCCGATTCCAACATACGTTTTTTTAAAAAACAAAATGGGGGGGCCAGCTTCACGCTGCCCCCCCAAAACGTATTTTATGAATTTCATTGACTGCAATCGATAGATATTCGTTAGTTCATCCCAACTTGGTACATTATATCGTTAGGACCCGATTAGAAGTATTTTTTTTTTAATCAAAGTTGGGCGGTCAACTTCACGCTACCTCCCCAAAATGGATTTTATAGTTTTTAACGATTACAATCGATAGATATTCGTTAGTTCATCTCAATTCGGTACATCATATCGTTAGGACCCGATTAGAAGTATAGTTTTTTTAAATCAAAGTGGAGTGGAGAAATTCTTCACTCTACCGCACCATAACGGAATTTTCAAATTAAAATTACAGTAATCGGTAGGTATTCGTTAGTTCTAACTACTTCGCTAAGACATATCGTAAGGACCCGTCTAATTCGGCCAGAAAAAAATAAATTAAATCCACAACTTACGAGCAACGAACGCTTTAGGTATTCAGGTTAAGTCCCATTATTCGCACCTGTTTGAGATCCTAACGATTCTAATGGCTATACTTATATCTAAGGATCATATTGGATAGATTGACATTTATTATTTGCGGGCAAACTCACAGACTTGTCCACAATTCCTTGTTATTTTTTTCTGTAGAAGCCTATAGGAAGGCTGTTTTCACACACGTCCTGCTGGCAAACTATTATGAAAATGTTATTATTCCTTTCTTTACTATAAGATCCATGCACCCCATGAATGTAGGATTAATATGGATTTGACAACGTTATAATAATAGCAAGAACGAAAGGGATGGTCTTATGAAACTTTTTACTAGTGGAAGTGAAAAGGAACGATAATCGTCCGTCCTTATCACTGTGCCACTATTTTTTGTGTGTGTGTGTGCATTAGATGCTAAATGTAAGTGCCAGACAAATGCGTTGAATACGTCACAAAGTGCCTGTGTGGCACTTTCGTCTTAGTAGTAAGTGACTATGTCTATCCCTCTTAGTGGCACACTATGTGCGGCCCCTCGATGCACCCAGAACTGCAGAACAGCGCACGCGTAGCCTTTTCATCGTGCTCGATAGCTGTTCGTTAATGCAGGAACAGATGATGTTCGACGTTTCAGGAATAACTATGGCGATATCCTAAGAAAAATATTAGCTCGTAATATAATAGCCGATTTCAAAGAATGAACTTTTGACAGTTTTGAAATGAGCCTAACTACTACTACTATATATACATGTATGACGTTACATATGAATCATATTATTATTAATAAGGATTAATAATATTATAGTTAGGCTCATTTCAAAACTGTCAAAAGTTCATTGTTAAGGTGCATTTATACCAAACGAACATTCGCCCATTCTATCCCCCACTCTACGAAGTTCGATACACAAAACGTGATTCGTCGAAATTCGTTGATTTCGTAGAGTGGGGGATAGAATGAGCGAATGCTCGTTTGGTCTAAATGCACCTTTAGAAGTCGGCAACTATAGTTATAATAACTAATCAGTCTCATGTTGATAAAAAAATTCTTGGTTATAAAATTTTCGGTTCACCCTGTTGTGGCAGAATTCTTTTATAAATAATTATATATGACATAAACTAGGTAAGTACGTAGTCATAAATGTCATAATGGGCTTTGTGCAGAAACTGTTGTGGCATACTCAACTTTAGCATATTTCGTTGTGGCAGATTTCGAGTTGTTCGAATATTATATGAGCATAATTTCGATGCTCCTATTTATGATGAGGCATAATTTGGATGTGCATAAAAAGTATCGGCATAGTTTGTTTTAGCATAACAGAGAAGGAATAATTACAACCTCTCAATATAATCGAGGTAGTAGTCATATTCTGCACGTTACTGTGTTACTGAGCTGAGTACTGTCTAGGTTGCTTAAAAAAAATAACCTAACCTATCCGAGTCTCATCTGCCCCGGAAGGTTTTGTTCGCTCGCTTCGCTCGCTCGCAGAAATTTTCACCCTCACAATAAATTCTGCCTGACGAAAAATGTATGCAAAATAAGTTTCGAACATGTGGCTATATGCCAAAAAAATATGCAAATCTAATTTCTGTCTAATAACACTGCGTAAATAATAATATGCCAAGATAGTTTCGGGCAAAATAATGTTCGAAATATTGTTATTTACGCCAAGTGATGTTTCTGCCTCATTAAGATTATGCCAAGTCTGTTATGTCCTAAGCGTCTCGGACAAACAAAATATGTCATAAAACCTTATCACAAAATCTTATCATATTGGACAAAAACCAGATAGGTAGTATACTTTTACATTCAGAACGCAACCCGCTAACACTGACGTCTTGTACGTCAATCAGTGGCGTGCACACAGTTTTGAGACAGGGCTGCAGGGGGTAGACAAAAAAAGGTCAAGTGCGAGTCGGAATCGTTTTCGTAAAATTATCTATAAAATTGGAAAAAAAATCACGTTAATTGTATAGGAGGCCCGTAAAATATTTATTTTATTCCTTTTTTCAGTATTTGTTGTTATACTTAGTGGCAATAAAAATTCATCAACCCTAAAAAGCAAGTACCTAACTTACCAAAAATTTTGTTTCTCACTAACTGCAGATCCGGCGTAGCCCGGCCCTTTTCAACAATTTCTTTTTTTTTTGTTAAAAGAAAGCTTTTAGAGAGCATTGTTTATATTATTTTTTGTACATACACAATACACACCACCACTACTGTAATGTTTTCTGTCTTAGCCGTCAAAAGCCGGTAGCGGCGCTAGTTCCGCGTTGATGTTCGCACATCGATTCGCGCGTGTCAGTGAATGTGACGATTTACCGATAGAATCGATAGATGGAGCTATTTTATACTTAAAAATTATTTATTGATTAAATGATTGTGCACTTTTATCATTTTATATAATATGGAATTAAAACGGGTAGATAAGAGTATCCCAAGCAGTGTAGACAGTGTCTTTCTGTCTATATGAAGCGCAGGCCACTGACATCAATGTTGCCAACTTATAAAAAATACTCGAATGTACAGTTTTGTAAGGAAAGTTTCCTATGTAATATCTTACCAAAAAGTAGGCAATTTAAGTTTACCTCACACATTTTTTAAAATGATTGATGTTTTAGCTGCCGGATACAGATTTTATACTTAAATATCATGGAAATTTTGACAATTTAATTAATGTAGGTAGGTTTTACTGTAATTATAAAAAAAAATCTAGTCACATAGATCTAGTCATTTACCAAATTTAAACTAAACAAAAAAAAAGTTTAATATATTGCAATTTATACAAGTTGCTGTAGTTAAATACAAAAAAAAATATTTTGTTATTAAAGGTAGTACTAGAACTACTCTAAGTTATTTAATAAAGACTGATTTTGTTGCTTTGATTGTTTTTTTTACACGTTCGTAGCTGCTTCCTCGCTTTAGTGTGGGGAAAAATGTTGTGACAACACATGGGAGCAAAGTTTGTTTAATTATCGTGCCTTGAAGTTGAAACCCTCGCAACGCTCGAGATTCCATTTTTAAACTATGGAATCTCTCGCTAGCTCGGATCTCAATATTGGCACAATGATAAAACAACCACTTTCCTCCCTTGAATAACAAGTAACTATTACACAGCTGTCGGTGTCGTGCGTACAGATTACATACCTAAATAAATGCCATGGTGCTCATGCTCACAAATATCTGAGCGTGAGCAGGCCTCAATTGTCATGGCATTCTATTTTTGAGCGTCGTGGCCGTACTTTCGAGAATTCATTTCCGTGACTGTAAATTTAACAGCAACCAAAAAAGTGTTCTTAAGAGGCTTACAGGCATACCAACTGTGCAGTTGTTAGTAGGAATGGTACTTATAGCACTATACAGGGTGTTAACGGGGTCGTGATCCAAACTGTGAAAAACGTGTTAAGATGGTCTTTCTGAACAAGGTTTCCCATGGAACAAATATGAAAATCGCGAAAAAAAATTTACGGTTTTCATACCGACCGATGCGGAAGTGTTAATGATTTCCAGTATTGTTTCATAATGATGTAAACACATTCTCAAGGGATTAGTATGGATAATTGTATACATATTAATGAACTTGAACTCAATTAATTAAAAAAAAAGTACGATTTTTCTTATGGGTCCCTTGGGAAACTTTGTTCAGAAGGATCATCTTAACACGTTTTTCACAGTTTGGATCACGACCCCGTTAACACCCTGTATATTTGACTAACCAGAGGACATAATAACCAGTAATACAGTATGACTGCCAGGCAAATGCTTTTGGCAGAAGAGAAAGTATGTAGGCTTAGCACATGATTGGGGCGACAGTATGTCGCTGCGAGATAGATCTCCCGTCCTTTACTAGCTATATTAACAAAAAAGTCTGTCTATCTCGCGGCGAGATACTGTCGCGCCAATCATGTGCTAAGCAGGCTGGTCAATGATCACTTCAGTTGGTCGACTCCTAAAAATTAAATAAGCAATTAGAAATTTGCAAGAAATAAAAATATATTGACAGTCAAAAAATATCACAATTCATCAAATAAAACTATGACAATAATATTCATATTATTCATATTTATTTATTTCTATAACAATAATACATTGTGTTAGAAAACCTTATGACTAATAACATGCTTATAATATAAATTAAAAATAATTAATTATTGTTGGGACATGTCAAAAAAACCAAAATTAAATTAAATAAAGAGAATAATAATAAAAATAACATGTCATCCCATATAAATCAAAAATAGTACATAAAAAACAATAATAAGATCATTTAGGTATATAATTCAAGATTAATTGTATGTCAGTTGAAAATAACCAAATTATAAAAATTAATTACTTCTTTGGAAAAATTCCTCTACTGAAAAAAAATTTAGTTCTTAATTTAGTTTTAAACGTGAAAGGGTTGGAAACAGCTTTGAGTTCTGTGGGTAGATTATTAAAGATTTTAATAGCCTGATAACATGCACAGTACTCACAGATTTTGAGCCTAGGTGTAAAAGGGCGGTTCAGGTTTTTTTTCCTAGTTGCCAGTCTTATCGCTCGAGCCTCTACAGTTTCACTACTCGCCAGAGATTCAACTAAGTCCGTACAAAGTAACATAAAGGTGCGTTTAAACCAAAAGAGTGTGTTCTAAGTCTTATCGCTCGAGCCTCTACAGTTTCACTACTCGCCAGAGATTTAACTAAGTCCGTACAAAGTAACATAAAGGTGCGTTTAAACCAAAAGAGTGTGTTCTAGCGCCCGTTCTACGAAATCAACCAATCACGTTTTGTGTACCGATCGAATTTCGTAGAGTGGGAGGTTAGAACAGCGAATGCTCTTTTAGTTAACCGCACCTTAATATAAAGGCTTGGTACAGTTCGAATTTCCAATTCAGTGAAGAATTCTTTACTAATCGTTGAATGATTGACTCTGTCCATGACATTCTCATGCTCCCACACTGGATTTTCCATCAGGATATTGTGCAGCTCTTCCCTCTATCGAATCTCTACAACGGCTTTTTCAGCTTGCAGTTGTACAGATTCTGGCTTCAAATTTTGAAATTAAAAACAACTGATTAGATTTGAGTACATAGTCTGCATTTTGATATTGTTAACTTTTGACTGTTAAGGCAAAACTTTTAAACGTTATTTTGAATAAATAACGCCTAGATTTTTAATTAAATTATGCACAATAGACATCCATACTACAGTCAACAAAAATCAATGTTCTGTATCTGTACTTATTGTTCAGGAAACCTAGTAATTTTAATTATTGTTGCTGTCTGTACTTGTGTCATTCTAAAATTTTAAAAATGTATAAATTAGACATAAGTCACTAACAAAATTGCATTTCTTCTTATATTTAAGTAGCCCCAAAGAGCGTGGCCTAGTAAGAGATTGATAGGTACTGTTTCGACAACCTGTGGCTATGCCTCTGCCAGCTGGACGGCCTCTTGTTACTCCATAGTCAAACCTAGTCTGGGACTTGTTGGTCTTGATCTGGCAGGACCTCTTGAAACCAAGCAATAAATCGTGCCGCGTTGCGTTTATGTACTACATAACAAAGATATACATAATATTATCCTGATCACATAAGGTATGTATCTACCTAGTTAACAGAGTAGATAAGCACCAATAGCAACCATGCCTTCTTGAATGCTTCTGTAGATTTTATTGTGCCGCATTGTGTCTTCGATTGACGCCACCGTCCTTCATCATCAGCCAGTTGACGTCCATTGCTGGACATAGGCCTCCCCCAGAGAGTTCCACAAAGATCGGCCGTGAGCTGTCCGCATCGTCCTTACCGCATCATTAATCATTATAATGAAGCTAAAAATGATACCTGTCATTAGAACACAATATGTAGTAAGTATAGCCCCCCCCCATTTTGTTTTTAAAAAAAACGTATGTTGGAATCGGGTCCTAACGATTTAATATACTGAACTAACGCACACAAATGGTAAAGTAACGATTCGAGTATGTTATTTGCGGGCAAAGTTGATAGTTTGGGCAGAAAGATTTACGTAATGTTGACCGCCTCCATTTTGTTAACAAAAAAAAGTGTTTCATTCGGATTCCAACGCTTTAAAATATTTTACTAACGTATAGTCATGACGAACTAACGATGTAGGTATACTATTTGCTGGCAAAGTTAATTAATAGTTTGCCAGCACGACGTTCGTGACAACAGCCTTCCTATAGGCAAAAATAACGATGAAATATGGACAAGTCTGTAAGTTTGCCCGCGTATAATAGATGTCAATCAATTCAATATGTTCCTTAGTCATTAGTATAGGCATTAGAATCGTTAGGATCTCAAACGGGTGCGAACAATGGGACTTAACCTGAATACCTAAAGTGTTCGTTAGTTGTGGTTTTATTTATTTTTTCTGTCCGACTTAGACGGGTCCTTACGATATGTCTTAGCCAAGTACTTAGAACTAACGAATACCTACCGATTGCTGTAATAAAAATTTATAAATTCCGTTATGGGGCGGTAGAGTGATGAAGTTGACCGCCCCACTTTGATTAAAAAAAAAATACTTCTAATCGGGTCCTAACGATATAATGTACCGAGTTGAGATGAACTAACGAATATCTATCGATTGCAGTCAATGAAAATCATAAAATAGGTTTTGGGGGGGCAGCGTGAAGCTGGCCTCCCCCCATTTTGTTTTAAAAAAAAAACGTATGTTGGAATCGGGTCCTAACGATTTAATATACTGAACTAACGCACACAAATGGTGAACTAACGATTCGGGTATGTTATTTGCGGGCAAAGTTGATAGTTTTGGCAGAAAGATTTACGTGAAGTTGACCGCCTCCATTTTGTTAAAAAAAAGTTTTATTCGGATTCCAACGCTTTAAAATATTTTACTTACGTATAATCATGATGCACTAACGATGTAGGTATACTATTTGTTGACAAAGTTAATAGTTTGCCAGCAGGACGTGTGTGAAAACAGCCTTCCTATAGGCTTCTACAGAAAAAAATAACAAGGAATTGTGGACAAGTCTGTGAGTTTGCCCGCAAATAATAAATGTCAATCTATCCAATATGATCCTTAGATATAAGTATAGCCATTAGAATCGTTAGGATCTCAAACAGGTGCGAATAATGGGACTTAACCTGAATACCTAAAGCGTTCGTTGCTCGTAAGTTGTGGATTTAATTAATTTTTTTCTGGCCGAATTAGACGGGTCCTTACGATATGTCTTAGCGAAGTAGTTAGAACTAACGAATACCTACCGATTACTGTAATTTTAATTTGAAAATTCCGTTACGGTGAGGTAGAGTGAAGAATTTCTCCACTTCACTTTGATTTAAAAAAACTATACTTCTAATCGGGTCCTAACGATATTATGTACCGAATTGAGATGAACTAACGAATATCTATCGATTGTAATCGTTAAAAACTATAAAATCCATTTTGGGGAGGTAGCGTGAAGTTGACCGCCCCACTTTGATTAAAAAAAAAAACTTCTAATCGGGTCCTAACGATATAATGTACCGAGTTGGGATGAACTAACGAATATCTATCGATTGCAGTCAATGAAATTCATAAAATACGTTTTGGGGGGGCAGCGTGAAGCTGGCCCCCCCCATTTTGTTTTTTAAAAAAACGTATGTTGGAATCGGGTCCTAACGATTTAATATACTGAACTAACGCACACAAATGGTGAACTAACGATTCGGGTATGTTATTTGCGGGCAAAGTTGATAGTTTTGGCAGAAAGATTTACGTGAAGTTGACCGCCCCACTTTGATTAAAAAAAAAAAAAACTTCTAATCGGGTCCTAACGATATAATGTACCGAGTTGAGATGAACTAACGAATATCTATCGATTGCAGTCAATGAAAATTATAAAATAGGTTTTGGGGGGGGCAGCGTGAAGCTGGCCTCCCCCCCATTTTGTTTAAAAAAAAACGTATGTTGGAATCGGGTCCTAACGATTTAATATACTGAACTAACGCACACAAATGGTGAACTAACGATTCGGGTATGTTATTTGCGGGCAAAGTTGATAGTTTTGGCAGAAAGATTTCCGTGAAGTTGACCGCCTCAATTTTGTTAAAAAAAAGTTTTATTCGCATTCCAACGCTTTAAAATATTTTACTTACGTATAATCATGATGCACTAACGATGTAGGTATACTATTTGCTGACAAAGTTAATAGTTTGCCAGCAGGACGTGTGTGAAAACAGCCTTCCTATAGGCTTCTACAGAAAAAAATAACAAGGAATTGTGGACAAGTCTGTGAGTTTGCCCGCAAATAATAAATGTCAATCTATCCAATATGATCCTTAGATATAAGTATAGCCATTAGAATCGTTAGGATCTCAAACAGGTGCGAATAATGGGACTTAACCTGAATACCTAAAGCGTTCGTTGCTCGTAAGTTGTGGATTTAATTTATTTTTTTCTGGCCGAATTAGACGGGTCCTTACGATATGTCTTAGCGAAGTAGTTAGAACTAACGAATACCTACCGATTACTGTAATTTTAATTTGAAAATTCCGTTATGGTGCGGTAGAGTGAAGAATTTCTCCACTCCACTTTGATTTAAAAAAACTATACTTCTAATCGGGTCCTAACGATATTATGTACCGAATTGAGATGAACTAACGAATATCTATCGATTGTAATCGTTAAAAACTATAAAATCCATTTTGGGGAGGTAGCGTGAAGTTGACCGCCCCACTTTGATTAAAAAAAAAATACTTCTAATCGGGTCCTAACGATATAATGTACCAAGTTGGGATGAACTAACGAATATCTATCGATTGCAGTCAATGAAATTCATAAAATACGTTTTGGGGGGGCAACGTGAAGCTGGCCCCCCCCATTTTGTTTTTAAAAAAAACGTATGTTGGAATCGGGTCCTAACGATTTAATATACTGAACTAACGCACACAAATGGTGAACTAACGATTCGGGTATGTTATTTGCGGGCAAAGTTGATAGTTTTGGCAGAAAGATTTACGTGAAGTTGACCGCCTCCATTTTGTTAAAAAAAAGTTTTATTCGGATTCCAACGCTTTAAAATATTTTACTTACGTATAATCATGATGCACTAACGATGTAGGTATACTATTTGCTGACAAAGTTAATAGTTTGCCAGCAGGACGTGTGTGAAAACAGCCTTCCTATAGGCTTCTACAGAAAAAAATAACAAGGAATTGTGGACAAGTCTGTGAGTTTGCCCGCAAATAATAAATGTCAATCTATCCAATATGAACCTTAGATATAAGTATAGCCATTAGAATCGTTAGGATCTCAAACAGGTGCGAATAATGGGACTTAACCTGAATACCTAAAGCGTTCGTTGCTCGTAAGTTGTGGATTTAATTTATTTTTTTCTGGCCGAATTAGACGGGTCCTTACGATATGTCTTAGCGAAGTAGTTAGAACTAACGAATACCTACCGATTACTGTAATTTTAATTTGAAAATTCCGTTATGGTGCGGTAGAGTGAAGAATTTCTCCACTCCACTTTGATTTAAAAAAACTATACTTCTAATCGGGTCCTAACGATATTATGTACCGAATTGAGATGAACTAACGAATATCTATCGATTGTAATCGTTAAAAACTATAAAATCCATTTTGGGGAGGTAGCGTGAAGTTGACCGCCCCACTTTGATTAAAAAAAAAATACTTCTAATCGGGTCCTAACGATATAATGTACCGAGTTGGGATGAACTAACGAATATCTATCGATTGCAGTCAATGAAATTCATAAAATATGTTTTGGGGAGGCAGCGTGAAGCTGGCCCCCCCCCATTTTGTTTTTTAAAAAAACGTATGTTGGAATCGGGTCCTAACGATTTAATATACTGATCTAACGCACACAAATAGTGAACTAACGATTCGGGTATGTTATTTGCGGGCAAAGTTGATAGTTTTGGCAGAAAGATTTACGTGAAGTTGACCGCCTCCATTTTGTTAAAAAAAAGTTTTATTCGGATTCCAACGCTTTAAAATATTTTACTTACGTATAATCATGATGCACTAACGATGTAGGTATACTATTTGCTGACAAAGTTAATAGTTTGCCAGCAGGACGTGTGTGAAAACAGCCTTCCTATAGGCTTCTACAGAAAAAAATAACAAGGAATTGTGGACAAGTCTGTGAGTTTGCCCGCAAATAATAAATGTCAATCTATCCAATATGATCCTTAGATATAAGTATAGCCATTAGAATCGTTAGGATCTCAAACGGGTGCGAATAATGGGACTTAACCTGAATACCTAAAGCGTTCGTTGCTCGTAAGTTGTGGATTTAATTTATTTTTTTCTGGCCGAATTAGACGGGTCCTTACGATATGTCTTAGCGAAATAGCTAGAATCTGTCACTGTCACTTGGAAGGGTAAAACCTCACTCGCGATTTTAAAAGTATTTCACGTGTAAAACTGTGTTTTATCCTATAAAACGTACAGCAAAGTGCTTGGAATAACTTGTGGACTATGTGGTAGTGTTATTCAAGTGTAATATACATTGTTTGTTGCAAAAATCAGTGCTATATATGCGCGCTTGACATTAGTGAATAACGGATATTGACACCTACCCTCAAAAATTTTATCATCTAGTGTTGCCAGTGCAATCCAAAAAAAACACCGGAAAATAGCAATGAGTGTTACAAAAAAGAACGCAAGTCCGAGTATGGCTCTACATGGTGCGTCAGGAAAGTGTACAAAATGTAATAAGCAGCCAAATGAGAAAAAGCTTTCGGTCAGTTGTGACTCTTGCAAAAATCTGTATTGTGGTGATTGCCATGGCCTGTCGCCCACAGAAGTTAGGGTGCTCGAGCTAAAGACTGTCGCACGCGTCATGACCTTTCTCTGTGCTGAATGTAGATCGGCAATGACTCAGTTGCCACAAATTCTGAAAAAACTTAACGAGCTCACTGATGAGGTTCATAAGTTGAGAGTGCGGCAAAACATGCTAGCTACCGAGTCAGCTGTCCAGGAAATCACGGAAAGGGCGAACAGGGCAAGCAATATAATAATATATGATATCCCGGAATCTGTCAGTGAGGAACCCCAAGAGAGAAAAGATCATGATTATAAAGAGAGTGTGGATATTATAACTAGCGTGTCTAGCAAAGTGAACTGCACTGGAATTAAAATGTTCCGCCTCGGTGCTAAGCCTAAAGGCCGAGCATCTCCGCGACCACTAAAGGTTATTTTACGCAGCAAGAGTGATGCTTTGGAAGTGCTTAGCAATAGAAGGAAGCTAGCAAAACCTATGTCTGTCAAGGCGGACCTTACCCCCTTACAGAGAGAATACCTTCAGCACCTAAGAGAAGAACTCAGCAAGCGCATAAATGAAGGTGAATCAGGGATCACTATTAAGTATGTGCGGGGACATCCAGCAATTGTGGAAGAGAAGCCGACAAAAAACCAATAAATTCTATCACCACACACGCTAATATTCCAACAACGACCACAAGCAATGCTAACAATATATCAGTCTATTCCACAATTACGATACTATACACTAATATTCAGTCCGTTACCTCAAAGTTAGACTTACTTATGGCAAGGGTTAATATTTTGAAACCAACGCTGATAGTCATAACTGAAACTTGGCTGAAACCAAATATACCTGACTCAACAATAAAAATACCCGGATACGACATTTACAGAGATGATCGAATTGATAAAAGAAGTGGTGGAGTGGCTATCTATGCCGCAAACAAATCTAGCTTCATGACAGCAAAACTGAACTACAGCTATAATATTAAACATGCAGCTTCTGAATGCCTATTCCTGGACATCAATACTGATAACAGTAAGTTCCTGCTGTGTGGCCTCTACAGAGGACATAACTCGTCGTTAGATCAGGATAGTATTTTGCTGAACCAATTAAGCAAAGCTTCGGAGTGTAATGATTTGATCATTATGGGGGATTTCAACTATGGTGGGGTAAAGTGGCCTCTCCAAAACACTGGATATGTGACACCAAAGGAAGACAACTTCATTCAGTGGTATAGAAACACAAACTTTCACCAATTAGTTAACCAGCACACTAGATTTCGACAAGGCAACCAACCATCTTACCTGGACCTAATATTCACTAACGATGAACTTTTGATAGCAGATGTTAGCCATCAGGCTCCAGTCGGTAAAAGTGACCATACCAGTTTACTGATTACCATACAATTACAAAGTAAGAAATTAAATACTAGAAAGGAAAGAGAACCCAGGTACAATTATAGAAAAGCGGATTTTGAAAAAATCAATTCGCATTTGGGACTTGTTTTACCTCAGAGTTTAGAAATTGTGGACAATGTATGTGATAAATACAACACTTTTATTACCAACGTTAAAAATGCTACTGATCTATTTGTGCCTCGTACAAAAGCAAAGTCTGATACTGGTGACAAGCCTTGGATCACGAATCAAATTCGAAAGTTGATCAGACATAAAGTTGCACTTTGGAATAAATATGTTCTAACTGGGCTGGATGAATCCTATAAAGAATACCGGAAAGCAAACAACAAGCTAACAAATCTTAGTAAAACAAGTAGAATTAAATATGAAACAAATTTGCTAGAAGCAGGTCCGAAAAAGTTTTACTCTTACATACGTCAACAAGTGACTACAAAGGTGAGCATACCTGCCGTTATCGTTGACACTCAAGGCAACACAGTAAACCGTGCCCCTGAAATTGCTGAAGTATTTGCAGACCAGTTCGCTAGTGTTTTTCAAGTAGAACCTTATGATCAATTGCCTAATTTGGAACCATCCCTAAGAATTGAAGATACGATCCCGGACATAATTTTCTCTAGTGATAAGGTCAAGAGTGCTATAAGAGAATTAAAACAAGACTCCTCACCAGGACCGGATGATATTCCAGTTATTCTGCTACAGAATTGCGACATATTAATTGATCTGTTGGCATCCATTATGCAGACTTCATATGATACAGGAGTTCTACCCGAGCTGTGGAAAATAGCAAATGTAACCCCGATATTTAAGAAGGGGAACAAGTTGCATCCATCAAACTACAGACCGATAAGCCTTACCAGCGTACCTTGTAAAGTCATGGAAAAAATAGTAGTGAAGCACATTAGGAACTTCATAACTCTGCACAATGTGATAGGTGACCAACAGCATGGGTTTTGTCCACACCGCTCGACAGTCTCTAACTTACTGTCCTGCCTATCCTCCTGGACTAGAAGTTTCAACGTGAGAGACCCAATTGACGTTATTTACCTTGATTATGAAAAAGCTTTTGATAAAGTGCCCACAACAAGGCTTCTTCACAAGTTGGAACATGTTGGGATTAGAGGGAAATTGCTTAAATGGATAGAGAGTTTCTTACGACGAAGAACCTTTCAAGTGAGAGTTGGCGAAACCTTATCACAGCAACGAGAGAATCTTAGTGGAGTACCTCAGGGTTCCGTTCTGGGCCCTGTACTTTACATATTATACACATTTGACCTGCCATATTGCCTAAATTGCAGTGTAACTACGTTTGCTGATGATACTAAACTTTATGCTAACCCATTGGAAGATTACGATCAACTACAGGACGATTTAAATAACATCGCAGACTGGTCCAAGAAATGGCTCTTAAAACTCAACTCTTCCAAGTGTACTGTACTCCACATAGGCAATCGTAATCCTCGCTTAACCTACAACCTAGAAGGAACTGCACTACACACTGTCAACGTACAAATGGATCTGGGCGTCAAGATATCTGAAGACCTGAAGTGGGAGGAACACATCACTGCAATAGTAAAGAAAGCGAGAAGCTTAATTTACCTCACGAGGAAGGCTTTTAGATGTCTGACGCCGGAGATGGTGCTGAAGATTTATAAGACATACATTAGGCCTCTATTGGAGTATGGTTTTCAAACCTGGAGTCCATACTTTGTTAAAGATATTGAGATGCTCGAGAAGGTACAGAGAAGTTTCACCAAACTGCCAAAAAAACTAAAGAACAAACCGTATGACGAGAGATTACAGAAACTGAAGCTTACAACTTTGAAGCAACGCAGAGAACGTGGTGACCTAATTGAGACATTTAAAATTCTAACGGGACACTATAATCTGAAAGATTTCCACAACATCTATACGCGCCACAATAATAATCGTCTCAGGGGTCATCACTTAAAATTGCTCGCTCGCAGGTCATACAGCAACCCCCACAGACACTTCTTGAGTAACAGAGTGGTCAATACTTGGAACAAACTCCCGGAGGATGTAGTTTCAGCTCTCAGCATCAACCAATTCAAAAACAGATTGGATAAGCACATGTCCAAAAATACATCTTGAAATGTGACCAAGAGGCATTGGATACAGGCACCATCAGTTGTCTCAACTGTCTGCCTGAATTACAAGAAATAATAATAGAAATAATAATAATAAAAACTAACGAATACCTACCGATTACTGTAATTTTAATTTGAAAATTCCGTTATGGTGAGGTAGAGTGAAGAATTTCTCCACTCCACTTTGATTAAAAAAAACTATACTTCTAATCGGGTCCTAACGATATTATGTACCGAATTGAGATGAACTAACGAATATCTATCGATTGTAATCGTTAAAAACTATAAAATCCATTTTGGGGAGGTAGCGTGAAGTTGACCGCCCCACTTTGATTAAAAAAAAAAATACTTCTAATCGGGTCCTAACGATATAATGTACCGAGTTGGGATGAACTAACGAATATCTATCGATTGCAGTCAATGAAATTCATAAAATACGCTTTTGGGGGGCAGCGTGAAGCTGCCCCCCCCCCATTTTGTTTTTTAAAAAAACGTATGTTGGAATCGGGTCCTAACGATTTAATATACTGAACTAACGCACACAAATAGTGAACTAACGATTCGGGTATGTTATTTGCGGGCAAAGTTGATAGTTTTGGCAGAAAGATTTACGTGAAGTTGATCGCCTCCATTTTGTTAAAAAAAAGTTTTATTCGGATTCCAACGCTTTAAAATATTTTACTTACGTATAATCATGATGCACTAACGATGTAGGTATACTATTTGCTGACAAAGTTAATAGTTTGCCAGCAGGACGTGTGTGAAAACAGCCTTCCTATAGGCTTCTACAGAAAAAAATAACAAGGAATTGTGGACAAGTCTGTGAATTTGCCCGCAAATAATAAATGTCAATCTATCCAATATGATCCTTAGATATAAGTATAGCCATTAGAATCGTTAGGATCTCAAACGGGTGCGAATAATGGGACTTAACCTGAATACCTAAAGCGTTCGTTGCTCGTAAGTTGTGGATTTAATTTATTTTTTTCTGGCCGAATTAGACGGGTCCTTACGATATGTCTTAGCGAAGTAGTTAGAACTAACAAATACCTACCGATTACTGTAATTTTAATTTGAAAATTCCGTTATGGTGCGGTAGAGTGAAGAATTTCTCCACTCCACTTTGATTTAAAAAAAACTATACTTCTAATCGGGTCGTAACGATATTATGTACCGAATTGAGATGAACTAACGAATATCTATCGATTGTAATTGTTAAAAACTATAAAATCCATTTTGGGGAGGTAGCGTGAAGTTGACCGCCCCACTTTGATTAAAAAAAAAAATACTTCTAATCGGGTCCTAACGATATTATGTACCGAATTGAGATGAACTAACGAATATCTATCGATTGTAATCGTTAAAAACTATAAAATCCATTTTGGGGAGGTAGCGTGAAGTTGACCGCCCCACTTTGATTAAAAAAAAACTGTACTTCTAATCGGGTCCTAACGATATTATGTACCGAATTGAGATGAACTAACGAATATCTATCGATTGCAGTCAATGAAATTCATAAAATACGTTTTGGGGGGGCAGCGTGAAGCTGGCCCCCCCCATTTTGTTTTTTAAAAAAACGTATGTTGGAATCGGGTCCTAATGATTTCATATACTGAACTAACGTGAACCAACGATGAACTAACGATATAGATATGTTATTTGCGGGCAAAAAGTTTGGGGCGGTTAACTTCACGGACATGGTGACAGGAGGGCTGGTTGTTACCTTGCGCAACGTATTGGCATAGCCGTCCAACGCGGCAATGCCGCCAGCCTTCTTAGAGTTAGAGCCCATTTTTTATTTATAAATTTAATTAAATTTAAACTTTTTGTTGTAATGTTTTTCAGTAATTTTTAGGTTTATGTAGTTTTTAGATCTACTTTTTAAGAATGTATTTATTAATGTAATAAACCTTCATACTATCAAAAAAATTATAAGCATATAAAATACTTAAAAAAAACTATTTTAAACATATTCAGCCATTTTGAATAGCTAAGAAACCCTACCCTGAGCAGCGCTCTTCGCATACCTAATTGCATAAAATAGTCTTATACACATTTAGCATCAATGCTGCAGTGTTTGCCCCTAATCCTAAGTATGGAGTTAGAAATGTGTCTTTAGTGACAACAAAACAATCTAGAATCAAGACATCAAAAACAGCATTATTATACCAAGATCAGTGGAAAAGATGGAAGGTCTTTGCTTAGCTTTCATAGCATAAGCTCTAAATAATACAAAATTAAGGCATTAGTCAAATTCTTACTGCAACTAAAAATGCACATTCAGCAGAACCAGAATACATTTATTGCTGCCAGTTTCAACCCACAATACAAAATACAAATATTACTAAGGTCATAAAGATAAGTGATTAATCTCCAAGGTTAGTAGGCTGATTCAGGCATCTAAGATCTATCTATGGACGTAAGGTCTATCTATACCTAGACAAACTTTTCTAGTCAGTAAATTCACTCAAGGTCATCCAAGTGGTTATCCTACTGTAGTTTTTCATGGTTCTAATTGATTGAT